>ML787269.1:167966-181529 GCA_009831015.1 Picea engelmannii
AGGATCAACTCATCTTGTCTTCTGAATTATATATATTGTAAAAAGAGGTTTCCCCCTTGAAGTGGACTGTATTCATGGAATTTTTGTCATTTTTAAAGTGTTGGATCATAACAACTTGCATTTCCACTAACACTTCATGAGAGGCCATCATTAGCTTGCACCCACCCTAAAATGAAGAGAAATTTGACAAAGAAAATTTCAAGGATTGGTTTAGAGGCCAGCTTTAGGGAAAATCATGATTTTTCAAAATATTACTTGGCAGGGTTGATCTCATGAACCTTAATATTAGAAGAACACCCCCAAGCATCTTTCCAATGTATGCTCTTGATTTATCAAATAGCTAGAAAAACATGGATATTCTTCTTGATATTTATAGAGCCTACCTTTGGTCCACATGGTTTGAACCTAAAGAGTCTATTTCTTCCAACATTTGGCACTACTCATACTTGTGTCTCCAACATAGTGTTGGACCCATTTATCCCCAAAGGTACAATAGACTCAAGTATCCTTGTTGCTTAAGGGTTCATCTCTCCCAACAATGATTTTTCTCCCACCATATTTCTATTGAGATAGATCACCATATTCCTCTACAACACTGTATTTTCTAGACCTATTTCTTAGAGCTTAAGACTAAGGACCATTTTTCATGATGATGCTCTCCCTACTACAAGATTAGAGGATGATACTTTTATCTCTTTAGATATTTCCTTGGTTATCTTGATACACTAATGACTTGTAAGGACTAGAGATGCTTATCCCTCTTCTTCTAAGATATTTTCAACCTTCATCACTTATGTACCAAAGGTCAGTTCCCTAGATGAACATGTAGTAGGTTCATTACCTCTTACGTCCACCTTGTGACACAAGTAGGAAGAGGTCCAATGGCTATATTTCAATCTCACATGATAGACCCACTAGGTATTGTAGATCTAATAATTCCCATGTCCTCACATCCATCACGCATTTCTTCATGTCCTTGAATATTAGAAGTGCTTCTCTAAAGAAATTGATCTTACTTAAGGAACCTCCTTCTTGAGCCTCTTCGTTGTTCCCCATCCTGTTGGGTTAATTATTTCTAGTTGTTTTTTTCATTTTCCTTCTTTTAGGTTCCTTTTGTCTCTTTTAGGGATTTCTTGGGACATTCTTTCACCTTTCTCTTATTGTCTTTATATAGTGCATTCCTTGTATTTTTATGGGACAACTATGGAATTTAGTGAACATTAATATATAAATTAGATTATTTGTTGGGAGAAGGTACTGTAATGTGCCCAACAATCTTTGTGCACTCCATACACCACCAAAACAACACCAAAGTTTTTCTATGATACCATTAACAACCTCAAATGCTATGCTACTTAAAAATTATAGAATGCACGCATGATAATGTAGTGTTATGAAAACATAATTAAACAATCTTGTCAATTATGAACCCATAAATATAAAAACAAACTAATACATGCAATTCAAAACTCAACAAACTAGAAAATAAATAAATCCATAACATGAACAATAATAATTCTTTGTATTAATAAACAAATCAAGAATGCGTACATTTCGGAACATGTTTCACCAACTCGATATAGAAGAAGGAAGTTCCACTCAACCATAGGCATTGGTCTATTTCTAGTTTTTTCTCACCTAGCCTAATTTCCTAGAATTCATAGGTAGGGAATTAACATTACAACTATATCACTCAACCACTTCCTTATAGTGCCCCAATATAGGTTGGCGAGAGAATCTGTATGGTTGGGATCCAGGGATTTACACGTGCAAATCACCTACAAATCAAATATTTCTATATCTCAAGGATCAACCATATCACATTCATGGTTTTTTAGAAAAAAATTATGGCAACAATTCCTCATAATTTTCATGCAAATACCACTATGAAAACCCAAACTTAGATTAAAAAACTAGAGGAAAATCTGAACAATAATGAAGAAGAACCCCTTACAAGGCTAAAATCATAGAATAAATTTACATGCTTATGAGATACCATGTGCGTTTATAGAAAATGCTCATATCTCATTTTAACAACTAATATAAAAATAAAAAAACTTAAAATAATCATAAATTAAAGGTTTAAGAACTTTTGGTAACAATAAAATAATAAAATAATATGAAACAAATTCTTAAAAGAATATATTAAATTTTATTGTTGATTAACAAATAAATGGTTGCAATTCATTTATCTGGTGTTAATATTTTAATTATGTTAATCACTTACGTTAGCTATCAAAGTAATTTTTAAATATGATTAGGTAAATGTAAAAAAGTAAACACATAAATGGATGTCTTTATAATAGCTAGAAAGTTAATGATTGAAATCACAGCCATTTATTTTGTGTGACTAATAAGAATATTCCAGCCATATTTAATCCTATCCATAGAAAACTTATTAGACACTAAACCCCTATTAAATCTGCCCATTATCAATAGGTGTACGCCTTTGACGTAAAAATATCATTATTAAAATATTATACAGCTTATAAAATTAAACATATTATTATTAAATTAATACACAATTTAAATGTGTTTAATAATGAACAATAAATATTTTTTTTTTAAATCATAAATTCAAATGGAATAAAATCATTATATTCAAATTCAAATTGAATAAAATCATTTCTTATAAGAAATATATATAAAAAAAAATATTTAAATTATGATTTATCTAAATGGATCACGAGCTTGTATCGATGTTGTCAATGTTATTGATAGTATTAGAAATCTTAGTAGGAGGAATATCCAAATGGCGACAACAGCAAGACTCTGAAATCTCTTCTGGTTATTATAATCTTAATTTTCCGTTGCAGAATCTTGATTTTTGCTTGAGATTTCGGGAGGCTATGTTCCATTCGATCTTTCCATTGTACGGTGCTTCTCATTGATATCTTGATTGGTAACAGCGGTGAGTATATCGAAAGGGTCGTCCAAAGATCTCTTTAGATATTTCCTTGGTTATCTCCATACCCTAATGACTTCTAAGTACTAGAGAGATGCTTATCCCTTTTTTTCTGAGATATTTTCAACTTTCATCGATTATGTACCAAAGGCTAGTTACTTATATGAACATGTAGTACGTTCATTGTCTCTTAATTCCACCTTGTGACACTAATAGGAAGAGTCTTAATGCATATATTTCAATCTCACATGATAGACTCACTAGGATATATTTCAATGTCACATGATAGACTCACTAGGTATTGTAGATTTACTATTTTTTATGGTCTCACATTCATTACACATTTTTTCGTGTCCTTAAATGCTATAAGTGTTTTTCTAAAGAAATGAATTTTATTTAAGGAATTTCCTTCTTGAACCTCTTCACTCTTCCCCATCTTATTGGGTTAATTATTTCTAGTAGTTTTTTTCATTTTTCTTCTTTTAGATTTCTTTTGGCTCTTTTAGGGATTCCTTGAGACATTCATTCACCTTTCCCTTATTGTCTTTATATAGTGTATTCCTTGTGGACCAACTTTGAAATTTAATGGACACTAATATATAAATTAGATTAGTTGTTGCTAGAAAGTACTCCATAAAACACCAAAACTACATCAAATGTTTTCTATGATACCCTTAACAACTTCAAATTCTCTTATACAAAAATTATTATAGAACACATGCATGATAATGTAGGGTTATGAAAACATAATTAAACAATCTAGTCAATTATGAACCCATAAATATAAAAACAAACTAATACATGCAATTTAAAACTTAACAAACTAGAAAATAAGTAAATCCATAACATGAACAATAATAATTATTTGTATCAATAAAAAAAACAAGAATACTTACATTTCGGAACATGTTTCACCAACTGGATATATGGATATAGAAGGACATTCCACTGAACCATAGGCATTGGTCTATTTCTAGTTTTTTCTCACATAGCCCAATTTCCGAGAATTCATAGGAATGAAATTAACATTACAACTATATCACTCAAACAACCCGTCTTCGCCTCTCAACACTAGAAATGAGATCCCTTTATTTTCTAAAACATTTCCTTAGGCTATCCCACTTCCCTATAGTGCCCCAATATAGGGTGGCCAGAGAATCTCTATTATTAGGATCACCTACAAATCAAATTCCTCTATATCTCAAGGATCAACCATATCTCATTCATGGTTTTCTCATTCATGGTTTTTTAAATAAATTTATGGTAACATTTCCTCATAGTTTTCATGCAAGCAACACTATGAAAACCCAAACTTAGATTAGAAAACTCAAGGAAAACATGAACAATAATGGACAAGAACCCCTTACATGCCTAAAATCATAGAATACATTTGCATGCTTAAGAGATACCATGTACCTTTGTAGAAAGTACACATATCTCATTTTGAAAACTATTATCAAAGTAGAGAACTTAGAATAATCATAAAGCAAATGCTAAAAAACTTATGGTAACAATAAAATAATAGTATTCTTCACCTTAGCTCTTAATCCCCTTTCTTCCTCTTTCTAAGTCATATTCCCTATTCTTTTATTCTTTGTTATTAATCTATAGCCATTAATGTATTTATATTGATGATGACAATGATGATGATTAATGTCCACTAAGACCTAATTGGTCTATCCGACCTTAAGAGGGTAAGTGATTACTTGTGATTCTTTAGAATTTTGTTTCTGTGCTAAAAAAACATTAAGAGAAGATTTCCAAGATCACCATACTTTTGTTGAGTTAATAGGTTAGGAAGGTTGGTAGTGTGATCAATATTTTGAAAATGAGATCTAATATGGGTATAGGATGGACAATCTAAGAGAAAGTGCTTTTCATCTTCAATATTTTTAGTGTCACAAAGGTGACACACTCTTTCATCCCATGGCGTTTTAGGAATTAACCAACACACAGTTTCACTATGGAGCTCGTGAGAATTTGTTCTTATCTTAGCAATGTTTATTTTTTTCTTTACACTTGGCAAAACAGATAGATAATTTTGATCTTCTAGATTATGGTTGATTACATGTTTATAATACCTTAATTTTCTTTTTTCCTCTAACTCTTTATCACACCACATTTTTTCCTTTAATTTTGATTTGACGTTTTTTTTAATAGTATCTTTATTCTACAAAATGGCTTCTTCCATGATTCCCCAATAGTTTAGCCAAGACCAGGAGTCTTTATGCCATCCTCACTTGAGTCGATGGTGGTTATGACTTGATTTGGAAGCAATTTTAGGTCGCCTCTTGTCTTCCATGTTGATTAACTTGTTCTTATACATTAGGTATCTAGTCATAGCCATTCTTTCAATAGGGGAGAGGTTTGTTTCTATGAGGAGGATGAGATAAGGCGTATTTCCTTTAATTTTGATATTATAGGTTATAAAATTCTTTTGTATTTGCTCTATCTTTCTCCAGGATTCACGAGAGATACTACAGCCCCAGACTTTACATCCATAAAGAATAACATGTGTAACAAGAGTCTCAAAGAGGAGTTTCTTCTTATCCCAACTCCAAAGTTCAGTCAATTCACAATTGTTTTCAAGCCCATAATAAGCTTTCCATCCCCCAATAATCCTTTTCTCAATGCTATAATTCCAATTAAGCTTGTGGTGAATATCAATTCCAAAATATTTGTATGAAGTCACTTCCTCCAAGTTGTTGTTTTCATATACCAAGGTATCATAAGGGATCTTATTGGATTTAATAATCATGACCTTAGTCTTATCAATATTAACAGTCATACCCATATTGGAGCAAAAATCCTTGAGGATTATTAGATGGTTTTCAAGATCATGGGGACTCCTTTCCATAAGAACGATATAATCGGCATAAAGAAGAAGATTGATGACTATACTAGTGAGAGTAGGGCCGACACAACCTTCTTTTTCCAAGAATTCTTCTAATTTATCAACTTATATGCCAAAAAGGGTAGGGGACAAAGGACAACCTTCTTTGACTCCTATATTGCAGTTAATCTCTTTTGACCAGCCCTCAATGTTTTTTAACTTAGCAATAATGTTCTCATACATCCTTATTGCAACAACCCTCAACTCGAGAGGCACTTTTATTTCTTCCAACCTATTCCAAAGGTTTTTCCTAGGAACATGTCAAAAGCTTTTCTAAAGTCAACAAAACGACAAAAAAGATTGGTTTTAGTATTGCGGAACTCCTCTGCAATGATCCTAAAGGTAACAAGATGGTCCAAATTTGAATGATATCTCCTAAACCCGGCCTGGACTTTAGCTCTTTTACTATGACTTTCTAGCCAAATGCTAATCTTCTTTTTCAAAATAATTCCATAAAGCTTCGCTAAAATCAGGATAATCATAATGGTCCTATAATTAGAGGGAATGTTTTTATCCCCATTTTTAAGAATAGGAACAATGATGCTTTGCATCCAGGGTTTAGGGAAGCCGTTCTTGACTGCTAAATTGAAGAGCTTGTGTATGTGATGGATAAGGATTGGCCCTCCGATTTTGAAAATTTAATCTTGGTAGCCTTCAATGTCCTTATCTTTCTCATTTGCAAACCGCTTAACCTCGAACTCTATGTCATCTAAAGAAAAAACTTCTTCCTTTGTAGGGACAATAGGAATGGTGTCCATGGCATTAGGGAACTCGTAAAGACTTTTAAGGTAGGAATTCCAGTCCGTTAAGAGAATCCTATTATTTTCTTTAGTATTGCGTTTTAGAATTTGGCTCCCGAACTTCTCAGGATCCAACTTGTATAGTTGTGAAAGTTGATCTTGCCTTTTATTGATATAGTATATTTTTTTCCTTTTAATTAGGGCTTTGTACGTATTGATCTTATTGATTTTTAAGGGCTCATTAGAAGCATCCCTAATGACTTTCCTAGCAATTTTACATTCTTTATCATACCAAGGGTTGGTTGTTATATTATTCTTTTTATGTGACACATCAAAAGAGAGTCTGTTAATGGAAGTGGAAAGGGTAGTTGTAAAATTATGATAGAGTTCTTCAATGTTGTCCTTATAAGCTAGGAGTTTTAATTTACTATTTAAATCCTTTAAGAAAATGTCAACTTTACTTTGTCAAAGCGCAAATTCCTTTGATTATCAGAATTCTCTTCAATGGTGCTCCTATGCATGGAAAATTTTAAAGTTAGGGTTAAAGGTTTATGATCAGAGTTAGGCTCATGGCCATTTAAAAGGTCAAAAGTTGTTATTTGATTGGAAACGGGGATATCAGATATTACATAATTTACAGCACTACTACCTAGCCCATGAATACAGGTCATTTGGTTGGAGTTTGGCAACTTCATTAATCCATTGCAAATTATTAGGTCTTGAGAGCTGCAGAGCTTGACCAACTCAGCACTAAACACATTCTCAATTAGGTCTTCAGAGATTCTTTTGTAGCTATTAGATAAAAGAAGGTTCTCATCTAGCCATAAAAGAGTATGGTTAGAGTCATCACTTAAAAGAGTAGCTTGTTTAGTTGCAGTCCTAGCATTAAAGTCTCCTAGTAGGAGGATATTACCTTCATTTTTCAAATTATAAATATCTCGTTCTAAATTATTATAGGGACAATTTTTATCTAGATTATTTTTCTTATAAAAAGTAGAATTAATAGGTGCAAAATAACAAATTTCTATATACATCTTCTTAGCATTGGTGTCTGAAATTTCTATCCAAATGTATTGATTAAGAGGGTCAATTTTATGAAGTTGAATGTGAGGAGAAATGTTTTTTCTAATATAACAAGCTATGCCTCCTATCCCTCTACAGTGGGATTTTTTGTTCCATGTCTACCATAAGACAAATCCTTCCATGTTAGGGACCTTAGACTCCTCATGCTCCCAAGTTTCAGCTAGACAGATAATATCAATACCACTTGGGATCCAACTTATCATAGGACCTTTGCGCCATGGAAAGCCACGACAATTCTAAAAAAGGATTCTAAGTGTCCCAAATTCCTATTTATTATTATCCTTCTCGTCTCTATCCCTAACAATATCTTTTTGATTTCTAATTATTGTCCATTTTCCTTCTTTCCTGACTTCTTTTACCTTTTGAACTTCTTTCCTTAATTCAGCTTGGTCTTCAGGAATGAGGTCTTCATTTATAAATATTCCCGACCCTTTTAAGCTCGAATATTTACTAAGCATGTTATATTTATGGTCATTACAACTTACTTTGACACAGATCAACCTATCTTTGTGATCAATTATTTTTCTTAACCTCTTTGCTTCTATGAGGTAAGTTGTATCAATTTGTGATTTGTTTTTTAATTCTTCTTTTACTATTGCTAGTGTATCCTCCTCTTGTTGTTTTTTTATACCAAAAATTATGAGGTACGAGGCTCTTTTGTTACGCTCATGGTCCAATTCGATTAGCTTATTCATTTCCTGTTTGATGGTTTTGATATCTAATTTGTTTTCCATATTACCGAGGGTCAAATTGTTGGTTAGTTTTTCTTCTAGGTCTTTAATCCTATCTCTCAAGTTGTGATTTTCTTCAACCCCTCCTTCTTGGATTGATTGTTTATGTTTTTTCATTTCTTGAATTCTATCCTTCATTGTTTGCAATTCACTCTTGAACCCTAAGAATCTATCCTCTATTTGATTTTGAACGGTATCTTTAATTTTTTTTATCAATCATTGCTTTTAGCTCTATTTTGAGTTTTGCCTCTCTTTCTTCACTCCTTTTTTTCTAATGTTTCTAACTCTATTTGGATTATAATATTTATATTATAATTCACTATAAATATAAATATTGCAAGGCAAGCTTACAACCATTTTATCATTATATATACATTTATAATCTAAAAATTAAAACCATGGTAAATCACTTATGTTTAGATTAAAAGAATTTCGTCATTATATATATTTATATTTATAATTCTGAGATTAAAAGTGGGTATTGCAATATTGCCAAACAGATAACCCATATTTAAATTCCAACAGATATAAAGCTCTGATGTATATGTTTTTGACGTCCATGGATTAAATATAAAATAAAGATTGATTACATTGGTGCGTATGAAGGAATCGAATGGAACTATTTCTTATATTTTATTAAATATAAAGATAAATTATTTGTTTAATTGTGGATCGATTAAGCTAAATGGGTCACGAACCTTGTAATTATAAGAGTTGATGGTGAAAAGTTATGTAATGAATGGACTTCATTTATAAAATAAAATTTAAAATATCATTATTAAAATATTATATAGCTTATAAAATTAAACATATTATTAATAAATTAATACACAATTTGAATTTGTTTAATGAAAAATAAATATTTTCTTAAAAAATCATAAATTCAAATGGAATAAAATCATTGAATTCAAATTCAAATGAATAAAATCATTTTTTATAAGAAAAAAAAATAAAAATAAAAATAAATTATGATTTATCTAAATGGATCACGAGCTTGTATCGATGTTGTCAAAGTTATTGGTAGTATTAGAAATCTTAGTAGGAGGAATATCCAGATGGCGACAACAGCAAGACTCTGAAATCTCTTCTGGTTATTATAGTCTTAATATTCCGTTACAGAAATCTTGATTTTTGCTTGAGATTTCGGGAGGCTCTGTTTCGTTCGATCTTTCTATTGTACGGTGCTTCTCTTTGGTAACAGCGGTGAATATATCGAAAGGGTCATCTAAAGATCTATCAGGGAGTAATATTTTGATTCAATTCTGTATATATTTATCCATGTCTGAGCTTCAATGTTATTGAAGAGCAGCTCAACTCCATAATGAATTAAAACAGTTTATGGTTCTGCAAATCGTAATCACAGAAATAACAATCACAAACCAGACAACACAGTAAAAGATCTTGAAACATAGAAAATGGTATAACGTACTCATGATTTGGATTTTCTGGTATTCAAACGGCACTGAAGCTGCTATATACAGAATATCCTTTATTGATACAAGAATAAAAAGAATTCGTGATTCCGCATATGATCACAGAAATAATAATCACGAACCAAAAAAACACACAACAGAAGTTCTTGAAAAATAGAAAATGGTGTAACGTTCTCATGGTTTTGAATTTCAGACATTCTAACGGTATTCATTTCTTGATTTTTTTCCCTCTTGCGAGTTTAAGACCCTGTGCTACCTGTGGACGATTCAATGTCGCTATTCAGATGGTCATTCTGGATATAGAAAAAACTAGCACACAGCGGCGGTCCAAGTCCATTAGTATTAGCAAAATCTCTGGTACTGAAGTTCTCCCGTAAGATGGGCCGAGTTATGGATTGAGATGCATTCTGCTTGAACAATGCGAAAACCATCATGCAGTAATCCATGGGACTTGGAGGTTCATACGGAATCAGATTCTGCCCGGTCTGACCTAATATTGCAGCACAAATAAACAGCTTAGATATTGATAACTATGGTAAACATTAACACGCAGTCGAATTCGATCCAACGATTTCAAGGTCAATGAAAGAAAGACAACGGCCATGATACCTATTTCATCACTACGCTCCCTGGCTATAAAATCTGTAAGTAGCCTGCACAAAGTAGCGATTAATACTGTCATTAAATTAAATGGCTTCCGGTGCTATATTTTCAGAATTTTGCTAGAGGATTATAGCATACCAGTGCAAATACTGGATCGAAGGGTTGTCGGGATCAGGCTCCGTCATCACCTGGTTATTTGGATTTATGAAAAACGAATTAACCTACTTACCAATACGAATTAACCTACTTACCAAACGAATTGATAAGGAATTAACCTACTTACCAATACGAATGTGGAGTTGTCAATGATTTCTTGCAACGTGGGATCGTTATCATGGTTATCGAAATCAAAATGTTGAGGTGTTCTGTGCACATCATCGGGGGATAGTACATCACCCAGGTTGATTTGCTTTTCGCCGTAGATGGGATAGAACTTCGTAAGAGGATGGAAATCGTCCAGAATGCCTCCAATAACTTCTGCTTCCTCCAGCTGCTTCCTTATTTCCTCCATTCTTTTGCTTAATGCAGGAAGATCTCAATAGATGAAAGAATCGAAGGCGCTTGCGAAGGCAAGGGAGTTACTGAATCGCCACGGAATAATTGGAATTCAGTATTAACGAAGAAAAGGGAATGAAGATTTTTTGCTACTATCCGTTGTTCAAAAAATGAAGATTTTTTGCTACTATCCGTTGTTCAAAAAATGAAGATTTTATAATAAATATAGCAATCTATTTGTATTGGAAGTTGCAAATCCATTGCAATATTCCCAAAACCATTGAAGCGATCCCAAGTTCACAAAGGAATGTAGTTTTTGCTCCTTTTTATTCATTTATTTAATACTAATAATTAAATATTTGAAGCTCTTTTTAATTTATTTATTTTAATATTAAATAATTAAGTAATTGAAAATAAGTATTATATGTTGGGTATTCATTTTAATTAATTTATTTTAATTTTAAATAACTAAGTAATTGAAAATAAGTATTATATGTTGGGTATGAGATTAAATTGGAATTGAGTTTGAGTTTTAGTATTTAGGTTTTGTGTATGAGCTAAAGGTTAGGTGTTTTTTTATACTATGTATGAACCTTCTATGGTAGTTTAAGTAATGATAGGTGTTTTTTCATACAATATATGAACCTTTTATGGTATTTTAGTTAATGATTTGATGTGATACTCACTATCTAGTGGATATTAGTGATTTATTAAAACTATTTTTTGGTTTTAGAGTATATAACTTAAAATTGTTTTTATTTAATGGAGAGTTCTTTTTCCTCGGATACTAAAACTAATTTTTGGTTTTAGAGTATAACTTAAAATTGTTTTTACTTAATGAAGAGTTCTTCTTCCTAGGAATAGAAGAAGAACTTTAGAGTATAACCTAAAATTCATTTTCCTTGAGATTTTTTTGGTTCTAGAGTATAACCTAAAATTTCTAGCCTCATCATTATGGTTTACATTGGGTACTTGTTGCTAGATCTCTCACTATTTTTGTTTATGATGTGAGCTTCATCATTGTGGTGTACAATTAGATGGCCCTTATGTTTTGGGTGTGCTTTGGAATGGTTGTTGTGCTTGGTGCTATGTGGGCGGGTGGGCGTGTTGTTGGAGCTGACAATAGGTTGTTATTCCTTACTTCATATTCTTGCATTAGGATTCTATGGCTTGGGTTTTGGTTGGTTGATATGGGCATTGTCATGGGTTACTTGGTCTTTGACATTGAGGATAAAAGAATCTACCTATACTTGTCGGTGTTGCATGTGTATTATGTGGGATCTACGAGGTGTTGATGTCACTGTCTTTGCAATTGTGTGTAATTTGTGACAAGGGTGTACATAATATGGTAATCCTAACTTGAAGCTAGATTTACCATTCTTAAATCTATCTTATTCATGAAGTAAATATCTCAAAGCATCAAAGAAAAATGTTTGCATGAACAATATATTTACAAACACCAAATTGTTTTCATTACCAAATGAATAAGGTGAAGATAACACATGTGAACTGACATTGATGATGACAATGGGCTCGAAATACCTTCCTTTGGATGGGTCCCTTGCTTCCTCAACGTGTGTAAAAATTCCCCTTGGATTATGAGTAAGTTACCTATACAAGATACTCTCTCAAGAGGAAGAGGTCCTCAAGAATCTAGTGAAATTTTGATAGCATAACCTTACTATGAATATGGATGGATTGACATAGTGACCTCAAGGATTTATTTTGAGGGAAGATAATGGTTGGAACCCCTTGACATGGTCTTCAGATATTTATTAAATATGACCAAACAAAGGCCAACAATAATGTTTAGGGTTAAGAATGGTCCACATATAACTAACTCCTCATTTTAGCAAATCTATCCCATAAACAACCAAAATTGGATTTTTCGTGGAAAACTGTATCTTTTCAAGGCATTATAAACATTGTTTGAGTGCACTTGTTCAAGGTAATATCTGTGATGGCCCTTTCTGGTCAAAATAAAGTTTGACTTTGCAATTTTCCGAGAGTTAGAGGTCATATGGTTGTGGAAAAGGGCTAAAATGGAGGTTAAGCTTGCCAATAGTGATATATTTCAATATCACTACTAGAAATATTGCAAATTAGTAGTTTTATGGTGATAAAAAAACTACCGCCCTAATGTGAGAGTTTTGGAGCAATTCGTATAACTAAAATACATAATATTTTTATTATTTAAGTATATGGAAGACCAAGGTAGGAGAGGAGTATCCAAGGAAGAAGGACCTCTCCTAGAAGGGAAATGGAGAAACACTTGTCAACAACACGTCAAAAAGGTGATATGTGTACAAGATCTCAATAGGGACAAGGTAATCATACCCATGCTTATTGAAATATATTATAACAATGATACAATGGTGCACCATTGAAGAAATGAAACAAAATGGGGCCTCAACAAAATACAATTATGATCCTAGTGATGAGGCACTAGAGTATAATACAATGAAATAAACATTATGTTGGGTCGCCAAAATATCGTATTTTTACACACCTTTCCCTTGACTTTTAACCATATTCCCTTCACTTTTCACCATATTTTGCTTTCCCGCAACCTAACATTAAGACCATTTTAATGATTACATATGGGTTTAGACATATTATTTTCCAAAGCATCTATTTTAGTATTTTGAGTGAATTTATGATTAAATATTGGAAAAATAAC
>ML787269.1:192144-205521 GCA_009831015.1 Picea engelmannii
ACAAAGAGAAGAAAGACAGAGACAGTTGAGAAACTGAATCTGATCGAGCCTTCTTTGTCCTTTGTTTTGAAAGAAAACACTGTTATTTTGGATGCCTAGACGGTGTGTTTTATAGCCTTAAAACACAAACTCTGGAACAACAGACCCCATGTACAGAAGTTCTGAATTTATATAAAGAGAGTTGTGATTCAGACTCATGGTGCTCACATATTCTCTGTGTGTGCATATTTAAATGATTAGGTCCATGAATGGTTTATTCCTTCTATCATGTAGTTTCTTTTATGCTATGTATGAATGATTTCTTGTTGAATGTTTTGAAATCTGAGAGAGGAAGAGTAAGGTGGATGAGTTTCAATTGTTTCTCTATCTGAGCAAGATTCCTGCAAGGAGTGCATCGACAAGGAGTTCAGAGGGTTGTCTCTGAAAGCTCAGGAGAGGTAGCATTTGTTCTCATTCCCTAAGAGTGCATTGGGGCACAGGATTCATGCAAGGGGTGCGTAGGCCGAGGAGAGTCTCAGGTTTGTGAACCTGAGCAACATATCGAAGGATTATTGTTGCAGATGTGCGCAGGGTCGAAGTATTCAACATTTGAAAGTGTCTGAAGGTTGCCACAAGGAGTGCGCGCAAGAGTCTTCTTTAAACCTCAGGGTTGTGAGAAAGCTCAGGAGGGATAAATCCATAGGAAAGGGATGCATTTGAGTGATTAGAAGATATCTGGAATTCATAGCGTAACTGGATAAATCTGAGGGAGATCCCTTGGTTCACTTCGTAGAAACCATCAAGGAGGAAGAAACAAACGGTCAGAATCTTGTGAAGAGGATTAGCGAAATCCCGCCAGCATTCAGATCTGACAAAGGAGCGAGGAGGTTACGGTTGCATCCGTAGTTCAAGCTCAGGAGATTGTGGACCGCCAGATATTCATATAGATACCCGTCATCCGTTGGATTGACCAGGAGTTGCACGAAGTTTAAGCTTCGTGAACGGGAGGAGGAAAGTTTCGACGAGAGGCATGGCCATCGGGGTTTCGACGTTCATGAAATCGGGAGTCACGAGGATGAGTGATCGAGAATTTTCACAGTGAAAATCTAGGAATCAATCTGATTCGTCCATCTTGAAGAGACATGTGGCGATAATCGAGCGCCAGTCGGTATTTCGGCGAACGGAGTTTTAAGTTGACAAGGAAATTGTGTCATCGGGGCATCGAAAGTCTTGAAATCCCGAGGTTGAATTAGGGTCGTCCATATTGAGGGGATGCGTGGCGAAGATCTAAGATCTCGGGAAAAGTCTCGTAAGGGAAGAATCCATCGGATTTTTGGGACTCGGAAAATCAGAAGTTCTGTGAGCAAGGGATTAGGAAAATCCATGCTGGAAACCCCGTAAATGATCGGAGTCGTCCATTAGTTGGGACACGTGGGAGAGATCGGAAGCCCATCGGCATTTCGATCATCGGGACCCACATAAGTGAGTGTTTTGGCTTTTTCAGTCGGCAAAACCTGAGGATCAATCTGAACCATCCATCTACTTGGGACACGTGTCAGAAATCCAGAGGAAGTCGGGGATCGACATTTCATGAGTCCTGGAGACAAGGGGAACTTGCAGTTTGGAATCGTGAATTCTGATTTTCCGAAAAGAGGAGAGCTTCGTGTGGGACCCTGCTGACGTCATCTTAACATAACGAGGCATCGGGAATTTACACGGTGAAAATCCTGAAGTGGCGAGGACCGTCCATCCTTGAGGACACGTGGTCGAGATCGAAGCTTTCAGGAAATTTCCTGAAAGGAAAGGTCATCAATCGGGAAATCGGGGATTCCGTTGACAAGGGGCTTAATACATTTCGACATTCAAAACCCCGAATCCCGATAAGAGGTATGACTGTGGTCATATAAGAGGAGGTCACGTGGACTAGGAGCATAGCCAGGAGGGGCTAAAGAACAAAGGGAGTGCATCGGGATATCGGAGATCAAGAATTTGAGGAAGCAAGGGTTTGTCACATCGAGGATTGGAAAACCCCGAAACTCGATAGTGATTTTCTGTTGTGAATGGAGAAGGGACCAGGAATAAAGGATGTAAGGTGCCGAGAAAGACCTGTGGGTTAGATTTAAATAAATATTCCAGGGGAGAATCGAAGGAGCCACTCCGACTCGAGGGTGAACTTTGAACGATCCTTAAAGACTGGGAGGTCAGCGCAGAGGCCTTTTGCCGAGGCAAGGGGTGAGGCTGCGTCAGTACCTAAGGGGAATAATAATATATATGTGCTTTTATGCATGAAGGTAAATTTTAATAAATAAGGCCTATTGTGAATGTAATAAATGTAATATGGGCTTAATATAAGGTTCCAGTAACTAGAAGATTCCTCATATAGAATTTTATTAAGAGGTAGGTAGAACTATATAAATGGGTGTAAACAATGTAATGGGATGTTGAATAAGTATTGTATTTGGAGCATAACTCATTATAGGGTTTCCCCCTCGAAGAGGCAAGTGATTAGGAGTCGATTCCTTCTTTAAAAGGATCGATTGTATGTTGTTTCCCTACCATAAGGGTTTCATAATAATATAGTGGGATTTTTTTATATTGTTCTTGGATTGATTATGTGAGATTATATTTACATATATGTGGTACTTAACATGTTGAAAAACCCTAAAACAATGTATATTTTAAATCAACAATATATTGACTTCCCAACCTCCAATTCAGGTGTTTGTTTTTGAAAGTGGTTTTTTTTCCAAGAGGAACTCAGATATACAAAAAAAATCATCAAATTACATAAAGAAAGATGTAGTATTTGACCTAAGTTTTGTGAGCCTGATTTATTTCTTCGCTTGAAAAATAGAAAAACAAAATTCCCCCTTTTCAAGGCCAAAGAAAGTGCTCCGATACCACTTGTTGAATACCAAATATATGAATAATAAATAAACAAATAATATATAAAAGAAATCCCACTTTATTATACGAAAAATTTTAGGGTAGGGAAAGACCGTACAAATGATTCTTTTGAGGAAGGGATCCACTCCTGATCACTTGCTTCTTCGAGGTGGAAAACTCCTATTGAGATAGGATCCTAATGTTGGCATGTTTATAGGTAGGTTATGCTTGTCACTGAAGGAAAGAACAACAACTATGATGGCATGGTTATAGGAAGAGTGTGCTTGTCATTGATCTCAAGAACAACAACGAGGATGGCATATTGGCAGCAATGATGGAAAACAGGAAAGAAACGATGATAACATCGGAAATTGTTTTCTACAAGATCGAAAGGAATAATGCAGAGTTTCATGCAGAGTGCAAGTGTGTGTCAGGGAAGAGGTTAACTTCATTTCCAAAGCTCAGAAGAGATAGCATTCTCAGAAACACAGACAAGACCCAAACTCATCAGGACTCACAGAAGGATCAAAGGTCAAGGCCTTTGACACTTAGAAATTATTACAAGTCAGGAGGAAGCATAAGATCGGGAGGAGGAGCAACAGTGTCCTTTGGATCACTAATCCCGAATACCCGATGTTCGTTAGATCAACGTCCAATAACTAGAGGAAGCACAAAGGATAAGTAGAGATCTGATCCATTGGATCAGAGCGTCGAGGACCAACAACCATCATATCTAGTATAACAATGAAGAGGATAATGGTTGAGATACATTCTCCAACTCTGCGAAATGGGAAGTCACGATGATATATTATCCGTTGGATATAGAGGACACATGGCAAGAGATCATCATTTCACTGACTCACAAATTGGAAAAGTCAAAGGTGAGAGTTGTTGGAACTCACGATGTCTGAGTTCGCGAGTTGATCTAGACCGTTAGATCATGGAGAGTTGTGAGTCATTGATCTGATGCTTACAAATATCATGAAGGAAGGAGAAAAATTCCTAAGGAGCTGGGAGCCACAACAATCCTATCTATTCATCTGGGCAGGGCACATGGTGAGAGATCAACATTTCACTGACTTGAGAACTGGAAAGTCAAAGGTGAGAGTTGTAGGAACTGGTGAAACATGAAGTCATGAAAAGATATGATCCCTTAAATTGTGGAGACATCTGGACCATTGATCTGATATAGATTATTTCAGATTTCATGAGTTGGGAAAATCAAGGCAACTCACAGTAGAATCTCTAAAATCTGAAGTTGCGAAATGATATGGGTCGTTGGATCAAAGATGATCATGAATCTTTGATCTGGAAAGCATAGTTTCAGATGTGATGCATGCGGTCATAGCCATGGTAACATTGATGAAGGTTAATATAGGAGCTAGCATTGCTAGTCTCCACCTCGGAGTTTCGCGAGTTGGGAAAATTGGGGTGATTCATGGGAGATTACCTGATACACGAAATCGCAAAATGCCTTTTAGAATAGGGATGTGGTCACAGCTAGTGGTCACATCAGCGAAAGAGAAGGGACGGAGATAGCATTGCTAGGATCCATCTCAGAGTTTTGCGAGTTGGGAAAATTGAGGTGACTCCCATTCGATCACCCGAAACACGAAATCATGAAACGACTGTTGGTTAGGCATATGGTCACCTCCTATGGTCATGTGAAAGGAAGGGTCTTAGATAGAAAAGATATCACCCACTGTGTATATTTAAAAGAAAGGGAAAAGGAGCCAAAAGGATGAGCGCATGAAGGTTATCTCAGTAACTTCCAGAACATAGTGATTGTATCTGCTAGAGAATTTGAGGAGCTATAGGGTGATATCCAGAGGAGACGAAAAGTCTTGAGGTAACTTCTAGTGGAACGAAGACTCATCATAAATAAAATTGACAGATGGGAAAGTGTTGAAGTCTATAACTATAACAGAGAGGATAAGCTCAACTTTGACAGAGAAGATGAAGGGTCGCACTACTAGAAAAAGGCAAAGAATCTCAAGAATGTTCACTAATGAGGAATAGTCTCAACATAACGACTATTGATGTAGAAAAAAATCAGCATAATTTCCAGAGAGGACGAAGCATTAGGTGTATTTTCTGGCAAAGGACTTGGCATGATAAATAGACAAAGAACAAAGAAGAGATGGTTTCTTCAATTGAGAGTTATTCATGTGGATAGAAGCATGCTATGCGTAGGAGTTGAAGCACACAGAAGAGGTGTAGTGCATAGAATGGAAATTTTGCACATAGCATAAAGCATAGAAGAAAGACATTGAAAATGAATGTATATATTAGAGAGGAAGAGAAGGTCGAAATGCAGATGCAGAGACTGAGAAGAAGAACAAAAATCTCAAGAAGATTTGAGCAGGGAGACATTGTTGCAGGCAGAGAAGAGTAGTGTAGCAGAGCAATGATGAGACTAGTAAGCCATTGACAAACACTACATCAATGTAATAAGTTTATGTATTGAAGTTTTATAATCAGGGTGGTAGGGGGGTGCTAGGGAGTACTGTTTTTCTCAGTGTTTCAAGTGGTTTATTGAACACAGGGAGTCATAGCTTCCATCTGGTTGCATCTAGAAAAACCAGGTTTGTAGGGTGGTGCAAGGGAGAACTATTGTTCTCTATTATACAGGTTGATTCCTGTGTGACTGGAATCTGGTACTTTCATCTAGTAGGTGCTGGAACACTCATGGATTTGGTGCTTCCTTCTAGTGGGTGATAGAGAAACTAGAGAGTTGGTTCTCTCAACAAGTTTCTTCTTGTAAAATAGAGGTGGTAGCCTCAAAAGGAGTTGGTTCTCATAAGAATGATAATGTACAGAAAATAAAGACTACTTATCATATCAAGAAGAAGAGGTTTTTCCCTTTATGGTTTTCCTCAGGAAATATCTGTCTCTATATATTTCATGTGTGTGATTGATGTTGAATATTCTATTTCTTACTTCCCTGCATTATTGTGATCATCATTGAGTGTTATATAAAGATTTAAAAATGGGTATAATTATTTAAGAACGGTGACAACTAATTCACCCCCCCTCTCAATTGTCCAACAAGTGGTATTAGAGTCAGTTCCTTTTATTTAAATGTAGATCAGTAAGATTAAACATGACAAATCATGAAGGAACTTCAATGAACAATCCCCCCCTGTTCAATGAAACAAACTCTGGCTTCTTTAAATTTAGGATGAGAACCTACATAATGGATTTAGGTGCAGATGTATGGGATGTGGTAGAGACTGGTTATGTAAAGCCAGTTCTAATAGCTAATAAGGATGACAAGATATAATTCAACTTCAACTCTAAGGATATGAATGTTGTTCTGAGTGGGCTTGCAGAAGTAGAATTTGTAAAAGTTATGCACTTAGAATTTGCCAAAGAAATGTGGGACAAACCCATTAGCGATTATGAAGGTAATGAGAAGGTAAATGAAGCCAAGATTCAAACCTACAGATTACAGTATGAACAACTAAAGATGAATGAGGATGAAACAATAATTAATTTTTTCTTAAGAGTTGAGGAGCTTGTGAATTCCATGAAGGGTCTTGGTGAAAAAAATGATGACATATTTTTAGTTCAAAATATTTTAATATCTCTACCAAATAGATTTAACCCAAAAGTTTATGCAATAGAAGAAATGAATGATCTTAATACATTATCTATTGATCAACTTCTAGGAACTCTAACTGCTTGTGAAATGAGGATTAGTAAGGATAAACCCACCTCTAGATAATCATCATTTAAAGAATATAAGAATGAGGATTTTGAGCCTAATGAAATTGAAGAAAAATTTGTGAGAAGACTAAAGAAAGGATCAGGAAAGTACCAAGGCAATTTTCCCTTCAAATGATTTAACTGTGGAAAGATAGGTCACTTTTCATCTAAGTGTCCACACAAGAAGAAGGACTAGAACTCTGAAGGTGAAGAGAAGTACAACTCCAAGAGATTTGGTAAAAAGAAAAGTTTGTGTGTAAACAATGATGATGCTTTAGGAGACACAAATAATGATGCTTCTTGTGAAGATAAGGTAAACGACTTCATGCTTATGGACAAAGAGGATTATGATAATAAAGGCACAACAAGTGATGTTTTTTATGAAGAAGTTGTGGTTGACTTGGAAGGAGAGTTGATTAGTGCTTTGTAAGAGATTGATAGACTCAAACTTAAGAAGACAAAGAAAAAAAATTGTTGATAGAGTTCGAGAAAGACAATAAAAAACCTGATAACGACTTTTCCCTGCTAAAAGTGGAATTAGAAGAAGAAAAGAAAATAAAGGACATTCTAAAACAACAGTTATTAGAGACGAAGGTAAGATGTGAAGCCTTGGAAGAAGAGGTAGTAAAAACCAGAAAAGGGATGGAGAAGTTTTAAGCATTATATCTCCAAAATATTCCAAGCATTAAAGCCTCAATAGAACTAAACAACATTATGAGCAAACAAATATCTCCTTTGTTAAAGACTGGTATAGGCTATGTAAGTGGTTGAAGCAACAAAGAGCTAGTAAATATGATCAAGTTCCAAGTCAAGAGACAATCAAACCATGTAAGTACTCTGTCACCAGAGGTTAATCAAGACAAGATGATCCCTAATAAAAAACAAAGATATCAGAAGATGGAGCAACAAATGCCAAGAACAAGGCCATCCTTCAGGTACCAAAATTTCTTCCATGGCTACTTTTTTTACTGTTCTAATTTTGGTCATAATATTGCAAATTGTCAAATTAAGCTTAGAGACATGAAACTGAGGAGGTCAAGATATAAAAAACCATTGCAACATATAACTAAGCAGCCAATGAGTAGAAAACGTAGCACCAGTCACTTTGACCTGTTGAATAATGAGCTCGAATTTATAACTTTCATAAATTCTACCACAAAGATGAAAACTTCCATTTGAGTAATTATAAGGTAGATCCATGGATAAATCCCTTAACTAGAAATTCCAACACATGGAAAAGGAAAGATAGTGAAAAATGTGGTCTAGTGATTTTAGCTCAAAAACAAAAAGACCCCTGGTATATAGACAATGTATGTTCCAAGCACATTACTCGAGACAACGATAAGTTTTTGTCTATAAGTTAAAACAAAATAGAAAATGTGACCTTTGGAAATGATGAACTAGGTAAAATCCAAGGTAAAGGGATGGTGAGTTTGAGTAACGGTAAAGGAAATTCCCAGGATGTTCTACTTGTATATGGGCTGAAACATAATTTTCTTAGTGTAAGTCAAATGTGTGACAGAGGATGTGAAGTTGTGTTCACTTCCAAATATTGTAAGATAAAGTCTGTAAACTCAAGACAAGTGGTGGTTAAAGGCATAAGGGTAGATACTAATGTATATGTGCTGAAAGAAGATAGAGAAGAGTGTCATCTAAGAAAACATGATGAAATATGGTTATGGCATAGGAGACTTGGACATCTAAACTTTGACCACTAGATCAAGCTCAAAAATCTTGAGGCAATAAAAGAACTTCCAAGAATATCAAAGCCACAATATTTTTTGTGTAAACCATGCCAAGTAGGAAAGCTAACTAGGACACAGTTTAAATCCAAGAGCTCTACTTCAATAGAGAAACCGCTCCAATTAGTTCATATGGATTTATGTGGACCGTCAAGACAGGAAGGCATAGGGAAGGAAAACTACTTCATTCTAATCATTGATGATTACTCCATACTCACTTGGGTTTCTTTTCTCAAAGAAAAAACTTAGGCATTTGAGAAATTTAAAATACTTAAGTCTTTTACTGAGAATCAAACAGGAAACAGATTAAAGGTTGTAATATCATATAGAGGAGGAGAATTTATGTCAAGTGATTTCAAGGAATTATGTGATAAACATGGGATAGGGAGAGAATACACAACCCCAGGAATTCCACAACAAAATGGAGTAGTTGAGAGGTAAAATAGAAAAATTCAACAAATGTCCAGGTTAATGATGAATGAGAAGAACATCGATCAAACCTACTGGGTAGAAGCAATACACACAACAATCCATATTTTTAACAAATATCACCTCAGACCACACAGTGACAAGACACCTTATGAACTATGGTATGGAAGACCTGCTTCTATCAAACACTTCAAAGTCTTTGGGAGGAAGTGCTACATAATGAATAATAATAAAAATATTGGCAAGTATGATGACAGGGTTGATGAGGACATGTTCTTAGGGTATGCTACAAACACTAAAGGATACATATGATATAATAAGAGGTTGCATAAATTGGTTGATTGTATTGACATAAAAGTTGATGAAGGAGTCCTAGTAAGAGAGGTGAGGAATATTGAATCAACAACAAACGATATAGTTGAAGTTGAATATGAACAAGTCCAATAATTAGAAAAATAAGACTCTGAGTCTCATCAAGATACAAACACTCAGGAAGACTCAAATCAATAGACAATATGAAATCCTTCCTCTAGAATTACTCAAAAGAATCACCCCGCAAGTCAGATAATTGGTGAGAAAGAGAAAGGTGTACAAACTAGGAGAAGGATAGTCAAAGACACAAAGAAACCACATATAGCCTTCATATCCATGGTGGAACCCAAGAAATTCAATGAAGCCAATGAAGATGTAAATTGGTTAAAATCAATGAACGAGGAACTGGATCAGATTGAGAAGAACAATACTTGGGAGCTTGTTCCTAGACCGACAAATAAGAATGTAATTGGCTCCAAGAGGGTGTTTAAGAATAAAAGGAATGAACAAGGACAAATTGTCAGGAATAAATCCATATTGGTCTGTAAAGGGTATGCTCAAATAGAAGGACTAGATTTTGATGAAACATTTGCGCCCATAGAAAGATTGGAAGCTATCAGAATGTTTCTTGCCTATGCTTGTCATAAGAAGTTTAAAGTCTATCAAATGGATGTCAATTCAGCTTTTCTAAATGGATATCTAACAAAAGAAGTCTATATGGAGCAACCAGAAGGTTTCCAACTGTTAGATAACCCTCCCTTTGTTTGCAAGCTGAATAAATCCTTATATGGGTTGAAACAGGCTCCTCGTGCCTAGTACTACAGACTAGATAAGTATCTTCAAGACAAAGGTTTCAAGAGAGGAACAATTTACAAAAATCTATATATCAAAACAAAGGGTAATGATTTGCTCATTGTGTTGGTCTATGTAGATGATATCATCTTCATAAGCAATAATGCTTCACTGGTAAAATGGTTTTCTTTTTCCATGGAGTCTGAATTTGAAATTTCTATGATAGGGGAACTATCATTTTTTCTTGGTCTGCAAATTACTTAGAGGTCTAAAGGAATATTTGTTTCTTTGGAGAAATATCTAAGAGAAATATTGAAAAGGTTTCAAATGGAAGATTCTACACATGTGAGCACACCTATGGTCACTAGATACAAGCTAAGCAAGGATGATGACTCACCTAATGTTGATCAGAGTTCATATAGGTCTATGATAGGCACCATGTTGTACATCACAACATCTCGTCCAAACATAATGCATTTTGTTGGAATGGTAGGAAGGTATCAGTCTGAACCTAAATAGAGTCATTTGATAGTCGTCAAAAGAGTATTCAAATATTTGAAAGGAACAATGAACTATGGCCTATGGTATCCTAGGAATCAAAATTTTCAATTATCAGTCTATTCATATGTTGATTGGGTTAACTGCGTGGATGAAAGGAAAATCATGAGTGGAGGTGAATTCTTCATAGGAGATTCTCTTGTAGCATGGTTGAGAAAAAATAAAGGTTCCATTTCCTTATCAACTACAAAAGTTGAGTACATTGCATCTGCCACTTGTTGTACCCAAGTATTATGGATGATTCAAACACTTGCAAACTTGGAGGTAAATTATACTACACCAATCCCAATTCATTGTGATAATACTAGTGCAATCCGTTTGTCAAAGAATCATGTATTTCACTCCAAGACCAATCATATACCCATCAAGTATCACTTCTTGAGGGAACATGTGACCAACACTATTGTTTATTTGCATTATATTCCATCCAAATATCAAATTGTTGATATCTTCACTAAACCACTTGCAAAAGCTTAGTTTGAGAATCTATGCTAGAAGTTGGGCATGACCCCATTATCACCCTAAGATATTCCATCCTATCAGGGGAGTATGTGTTGGTTGAATATCCGAAACCTCCGCAAAGTAATGCAAGAGCTCAGGGGGAGCATGTTTTCTTTGGCATTAATGTCAAAGGGGGAGAAAAGGAGTGTTCTGGATGCTACAGTTGGAGGTCCAAGCAACAACCTTTTAGGGTTTCCATCAATGCCAAAGGGGGATATTGTTGGCATGTTTAGAGGAAGAGTATGCTTGTCACTAATGGAAATAACAACAACAATGATGGCATGGTTACAGGCAAAGTGTTATTGTCATTGATGGAAAGAACAACAACGAGGATGGCATATTGGAAGCAATGATGGAAAATAGGAAAGCAACGATGATAACATCGAGAATTGTTGTCTACAATCTTAGGAGGAATAACGTAGAGTTCCACACACAACACAAGTGTGCACCAGGGTTGAGGTTAACTTCAATGCCAAAGCTCAGGAGAGACAAAGTTCTCAGAAACATAGACAAGACCCAAACTCATCAGGACTCACAAAAAGATCAAAGGTCAAGGCCTTTGACACTTAGAAATTCTTCCAAGTCAGGAGGAAGCGTAAGCTTAGGAGGATTGACAGTGGTCATTGGATCACCAATCCTGAATACCCGATCTCTGTTAGATCAACGTCCGATGACCAAAGGAAGTAAAGAGGAGAAGTAAATATCTGATCCATTGGATTTGAGCGTCGAGGACCAACAACCATTGGATCCAGTATAAATGAAAAGAGGATAATGGTCGAGAGCCATCCTCCAACTCCATAAAATGTGAAGTCGCAACAAGATTTGATTCATTAGATCCAGAGGACATGTGGTAAGAGATCATCATTTCGCTGACTCGTGAACTGGAAAAGTCAAAGGTGAGAGTTGTAGGAACTCGCGATGTTCAAGTTCATGAGTTTATCTAGACCGTTAGATCATGGGGAGTTGTGAGCCCTTGATGTAAAGGTCACAAATATCTAAAAGGAAGGAGGCAATCCTAGTCGTTCATCTAAGCAAGATACATGGTGATAGATAAGCATTTCGCTGACTTGCGAACTAGAAAAGTCAAAGGTGAGAGTTGTAGGAACTTGTGAAATGTGAATTCACAATTTGATCTGGACCATTGGATCGTGGAGAGTCATGGACTGTCAATCCGACATAAACGGATATCGGGAAATCAGGAATCGAAAGAAGGGAGGTGAGCTAACCTTCGACATCATGAAACGTGAAGTCGTGAAAAGATCTGAGCCCTTAGATCACAGAGAGATATGGACCGTTGATATGATACAAAGTATTTCAGATTTCACGATTTGGGAGAATCAAGGCAACTCACAACAGAATCTCTAAAATGTGAAGTCGCAAAATGATCTTGGTCGTTGGATCATAGATGTGTTAGGATATTTAGACACTTAGGAGTTAGTTAAGATCTACTTGGTTTAATATGTCATTAGGTAAAAGTGTGTTTCTTTAGTATGCATTAGTATGCATTTGTAGTTAGGCAATCCGACGGTCACGATATGTTCCCGACATAGAGTGATCCGATGGTTCGTACTCTCCTCGATCTTAACGGCCATTGATTCATGGCTTAAAACCCAATTGGTCCATGATCTCTATTTAAAGATCATGGAGGGTCATTTGCCGATGATCGATTGTGAGAAACTCTCTTGTAAAATTTCTCTGTAATCTTTGTCTTTGCATTAAAAAACTGCTCCAAGTGGCCGCGTTGGCTGGGGCCGTGGATGTTTCCCCGTAGGGGTTTTACCATGTGAAAACATTGGTGTGTTGATCTTTTATCTGGTTATGTGAGTGGTTACTGAAGGTGTTCGTACTCTTTTGGAATACGTGTGTTGTTGAACATGGTATCAGAGCCTGTTTGAAGATCCGCTCCTATTGTAGATCGAGATCGTGAAGTCGAGTTGCTTCATCTCCATTTTCTGGAATTTCTGTACATTTTTGGGCTGAAAGGACTGTTCCATTGCGTCCAAAGAACGCTTTTCATTCAGGAACACTTTTCGTTTCACTCGAAAAGGTTTCCGTTTTCCCAAGATACGACCATTACAGTCAGAATCCGGAGGTATAAAGTCTGAATACGCATTTTTAAATGTTTGCAAAGTTTTGATTTTATTTCGGTTTGTATTTTTTTTCTCCGGGCTGCTACTCTTTTAGATATGCGTACGCTCTTTTCCCCTCACCTTGTGCGATCTCGGAAAATCAGAAATAGATAGGAAAAGGTGCATTTTCCGGGTAAGCTAACCGAGATCTAACCCTTGTTGTCATCGAGAAGCGGAATTTTTTTCTTGTGTGAAAATAGTTTTTTTGGAGCATGCTCTCCAAGGCCGTCTTCAACAACAACAACAAAAATCCTCCTTCTGAACATTACAATATGTTTTGCTAGACCAGTTGGTTAAAACTTGCCTTATTAAGTAAGAGGTCTTGAGTTCAAGTCTCTCTT
>ML787269.1:212232-282779 GCA_009831015.1 Picea engelmannii
TAGGAGAGAGAGATAGAGAGGGGGGGAAGAGAGAGAGGGAGAGAAATGGAAACTTAGGAATCAGATTATGCATGCATTCCAAGAATACATTCACACACCTAGGAGTGTGTGCATGTTCTTAGAGAGGATGCATGTTATTAGAGTGCATGCACATTCTAAGAGTTTGTGCACATTCCTTCCATTTCAAATTATTTTGGGGTGGGAATGAAAAATCTAGTGTGCATGTTCACTGAGTTGGTGGCCTCAGATTTAGGTTTGGCATGAAAAACCTAGTGTCTTGGTATGCAAATATACTAAAACCTTCAATTTTATGAATACCTCTCAAATATCTATTTTTGGAATTAGTTTTCTATAGGCTACACAATCCATTTTCGATGAAACTACAGACATACATAGAGTCGACTATGTAGATTATATGTACATATATTTTTTAAAAATTAATGTTTTCACTATTTTTAACCTATTTTTATCTTGACTTGTATAAAAATCCTAAAATACATACCTCTTTTATTTCTGCTATAGCTTTTTATTAGCATAACCATTTTTAAAATAAGTTATATGTCGCACTTGAAGAGACTGAGATATAGAATCTAAAATAAAAATAATTTTTTTTTGATAATGTTAAGACCCTCGTAGCCTGCACTAACACAAGGTGTTGTAATTTCAAGGATATATTGACTTTCATAAATTAAGAAAATATAAAATTAATATTGTAAATTTTGAAAAAATACCAAGAGCTAGAGCAAAGGGTTCTCTACAATCCTATTTTTTTAAAGGAAATTCCATCATTAAGGTACTCAACCTCTTCACTAACAAATACATATAAAATATATTTTTCTTGAAATATAACATACAACTATTTAAAAAAAAAATTCACATAATTTTTTACAAATTATATTAATAAAAATTATATATTATGGAAATCTAATTCAATTTACTACATTTCATATTTTTACACCATATTCAAATTCATTGTAAAATTACCTTGAATAACACATAAAAATTAACAATTTTTTTTTTCCATGTTTGTGTTAAGCCTTAAACAGATCCTCATGTCATGTATAAAACCCCTTATTAAGCCCTATATATTGAATTATTACATTTCTAGTGTTATAATTTTATGTAGGCTAGAACTCGTCATTGTACCCTTTCATTATAATTGTACTCATTGTCTCCTATATATATACCAAGAATACCTAGTCTTATGATCAATGCATCTTGTCTTTTGAATTGGATATATTGTAAATAGAGGTTTTTCCTTCAAAGTGGAAGTTGTATTCCTTAACTTTTTATTATTTTTAAGGCGTTGGATCATAACATTTTCTATCAAGAGCATCGATTGCTTCTTCAAGTGATTCCCCTTGGAATTTTCACTATAATGTTTTTCTATGATGCTTCAGACAACAAAATTATTAGGTTACTTAGTAGACATATCAAATTACCTTTGGTAAAAAATTTAGGTTTTGGGTCTATTACCCCCCCATGCCTAGGTGTAACTAGGGGAGATCATGTCATATTGACCGTAATGGAGAACATGATCCTGACCATGATGATGATCAACATGTCCAGAGATGGTAGCTCAACATCCCCCCTCATTCTCCTTTACATCTACATGTCAACCAAGGCTCATCAAATTCAAGCAACCTATAGTATGGGAGGTGGTAAGACATCATCACCATGAGGTATGTTAGTACTTATTTTATGCAAAGTGTTGTGCTTAATTTGTCAGGCATGAGAATGAGTATGGTTGGCTTAAGTTGGAGAATGGATCACTGGTTTAGGTAATTGTGTCAGTTGCCTTGTTTCACCTTGGTGGTCAGCCTCTATGCCCCAGTTCCATGTTGCCATCACCCAATGAGAAGAAGTACTTCTAGGGAGACTCTCAAGGGTATTGTTTTGTTCCTCAACATACTTAACACTTTCCATCCTGGAGCCTCTCGTAGTGTACTAAAATTTGGTTAAGGGTGATAGTCCATTCTCTCATGAGAAGAGGGGTTGAAGACCCAAATTTTGTTTCACAGTTGATTCTAAAATAATAATAAAATGATGCTAAATAAATAAAGGAATTGTATAAAAAAGTACTAAAAAAATCCAGTCCAAACTTGAGCTCTACGCTTTTAGTGCCCTCCCCTGTCCCTAACAAAAATCTTACATATTGAAACCTTATAAAACTGGAATTGCAAATATAATAAAGTGGACTAGAAATATGGATGATAAAGGGGTTTAGGAAAAATAACATGTAAATATGAGGTAACTCAAGATAAAGTACACCCTCCATAAAGTTTCTCATATAAATGGATTTAATGACACCATAAGCCATGAAGTAAGCCCTTAAACCATATTACTATCACACTTACTCTTGAAGGGTTTTAACTTTCCCTTGTCACTCTCAAGAAATATCCCTCTTCTTGGGTTATTTTATTTCCTATCTAGGTGGATTTCGTAATAGGGTTGGATGATGACCCTCCCATACTTAAAGTTGGAAATTCACATGGGGTCCTGGGATGGTGTTATGCTTGAAGGGGATACTAAGGTGAAATTTCTTACATGGATTATATCTTAAGTTTTAGCTTATTATGCATGATTTAAGGACTTATGTTTCTCATGAACCTTTGCAAACAATGTTTTATGCTTTGATTTGTCTTGGATGGCCCTGACATGGTTCTTTGAGGGACATCCTAGGCTTGTACCTAGGATGTTGTGCCTTTATTGCAGGACTTTGGCATGTGTGATGCAGATAAGTGGGTCATGTAGTGACTCACCACCCACATACAATGTCTCTCACATCCTTAGAACTCTGAAAAATGGAAAGATGGGATTGGTAAGAGCATATTAAATCATCATGATGGCACATGGATGAGATACAATCCCCACATGTTGGGAAGAGTATCCCACGAATGTTTTTGCACCATAATCGAGACATTGTAGGAGAAGAAAGTTAGAGACATTACAGAGATAATATGTAGCTCCTTGGGGCTTGGATGCATCACTTGGATCCTGGACGGTGGCCCTATTATGATGATGACATCGTATTCAAGGGTATGATGCATCTAGTGTTTGATGAACGCATGGGATGCTCATCATGCATAGAATTAATTTGGGTGAGGAGATACATCTCTTTCTCTCACCTTTCTTTATATTGATTCCACATGGAATTTGGAGGCCTAGCTCTTTCCCAAGAGGGCTTGACATCTCACACGTATGGCTATTATGATTTATCTTTTGCACTTTCAACATTTGTAAAGGTCAAATGAGGGGTCAAACCCACTTCTAATTTATTATTGACATTTTATGTGGAAAAATGTGTTAGGGTAGCCTCTTATAAAAAGGATACCCTCACTTTCATTTTTATCATCATTGTTTCACTCAAAATTTGTCTGCAACTTCTGAAATTTTCTCCCTTTATGGGTAACTAGCTCTTCTCTCTCATGCACTATGCTTGGAAGGTCTCTTATTGATGGTTTTTGATGATTTTGTACGGAATCCATACCCTATAAAGTCACTAATCTCAAAACACTTTGTTAGTGAATTAATTGATAAACTCTCTCTCTCAAAAATTTCAAGAGTCCTATTAATTGTACTAACACTAGCCTTTTCAAACTCAATAAACAATTTTCTTTTGTTATAAAAGGTTTTTTATGGCCATCTAAATCACCTTAATTTGTTTAATACAATAATCTAGAGGTGTCTTAACTCACTCATAAATAACATTTAACAATTGTATAAGATTATATTGGATATATGCTTAATTTTCATGGTCAATTGTGGTGTTTCTGAGAATTTATTATTGTTGTTATTATAAATTATTTATTTCTGTTATAATACTAGTTTATTGCTACAATTTGCAATAGCCATAGAAATTGAACTTGTCTATTGTGTTAAAGAGGTATTTATTGCTTACTTTAGCTTGGAAATTGCTATATATATGTTGCAAAGTGTTCTTGTTCTGGGAAGGTATTGTTATCGCACAATCTATAGTTTGGGAAAATCTTATCCCAGCCCACAGATGTGTGACGCAATTGGGAACAAGTATCACTATCACCTCAATATATGTCCCCCTCATTTTAGTTAAGGATGAATCCAACGCAGTGAACCTATGGGGATTGTGATGGGATATGGAAAGTGATCAAATAATGTCATTATAGGTCAAGGTCAAAGATAGGAAAGAGGCTTGATATAAAGTTTTATGATCTGGTAGATGGTTACCAAGAGAGTGCACCTTCAAAACAATGTTAGACCAACCTGGAACAATACAATTTATGAACATTTAATCCTATCTTGTTGTCTCAAAATTGTAGTAGTAGTAGTAGTAGTAGTAGTAGTATATATATATATATATATATATTAAATTAACCATCAAGATCGAGTGTATGATGTTGGAAATAAATCTAGCAATTAGAAAACAATTTTCCAATAATTAAACATTTACTTTAATTATGAAAGAGGGATTTTATTTAGTGTTATCAACAATATTTTACAAAATCCTTATGGTTGCAGCAATCATTTTCTACAACATCAAGTTCTAGCCACTAAAATTCATAAATAAACCACCCTATCAATAGCTTATAACAAATAGAAAAATTACCCAAGCTTAAAAGTAAATTTCAATGGTAGAAAGGTGAGTAAGAAAGTGAAAGAGAGTGTGTTTGTTGCATCCCTATTGGCTATAGCTAAAATTTTAATACAACAACTATATTACTTAGATAAACAAGATACCCTTAGGGAACAATGTAGCTTAAATCATGTAGTACTAAATTCCAAACTTGAACAATTCAATCTCTTTGATATCATGTTTACCAATGCATAATTTTCAATATCCAATGCAAGCAATATTAGTGCCTTTTATATTGGGTTATGGAGTCTTTTTTATGAGCTACAGTTTATTAGTCCTCTAGGGTTGTAATCCCTTTTACTCCCTAGAGTAAACAAACCTATAAAGGTAAATCTACAAGGGTGTAATCCTTTTTACTCCTTGTATCAACCTTTGCAAATAGCCTTTTCAATGACAACAGAGATAGATATTTATGGAGGGTGTATTCCCTTATAATTCCTAAAGGGTTTGACAAATTAAAATTTAAATAAAAAATAAAACATACAATTGCAAATATGTTTTACGTAATCCAAGAGATAATATGAAAAAACTTTCCTTATAAAGAATATTCCACCACAGTTTCCAAGAAACAAGCATCAAAGTGATAGCACTAGCCATTTTCCTCCAATAGACAAGCATTCCATCCAAAAACATCAAGACAAAGTTAGAGATAATTTCCCAAGTAGGGAGAAAATTTCAGCCAAGCAAGTATGTAATTATCAAAGACATGATCATAAATGAGAGTGATATGACCTTTATTTATACAAGTTGATATAACCCTAATTTTTCCACATAAAAGTTCAAAAACAAATCAAAAGGAGGTCGACCTCCTCTATTTTCCTTTACAACTTACAAAATATAAAAATACATAAAAAAAATATGTTAGAAGGGTGACATCATTCCCTAAAGGGTGATGCTAGGCCTCGAAAGTGAGACATTGAGCCTCTTCATGCAAGTCGTTGGGCCTCCAAAGTTCGTGTCCATATCGCATGCTCTGAAATGTCATGTCATGCATATAAATTCTTCAAACCACATCATATTTTTTATGGGACCATGAATTCCATCAAAATCCTAACCTTCACATGATGTCAAGGCTTGGAAGGTGACATATTGGGCCTCCAAAGGCCAATGTCCAAGTGCCAAGGGATACACTCCCATCCTCTAATGTTTTCAAAGTCACATGTATCATTCCAAGTAATCCACCTTTAATAAAATAACCACCCAAACATGTTCATTAAATCTCCCCCTTTCAAACAAAACAAACTCTCAAAGACCTTATAAAAATTTCCAAATTTAAGTATGGGAGGGTTGTCATGATTCCGTATTGGGTAAACCAATCCCAAAGTCAAGGAAATTTTCCCAAGAAGACCCTCTCTAAGTCATGTAATGGGTATGAGGTGGATGGGGCTAATACTTTTGGGTGTGCGTTTCTTGACATATCAAGGGCTTATATTGTCTCATTTATGCGCTCCTTTGTGGAGGGTGTGTTGCATCCTCATTTGCAATGAAACATCTTTCCAAGCCCTTATTTACATTAATTTGTTATGGTCCAAAACATTGAGTTCTATGTGAAACGAAAAGTAAGGAGAATCACAATTCCACTTGAATATAGGTACACATTGAGTGCCTTATGCAAGGAAAGTAAAAGACATTGCAAATGCATTCCCTCAACAATCGAGACACATATTAATTATGTGTTTTATTTTACAGGTCCTTGATTTTTATTTAGAGGAATTTCATTTATCTCAGGACCTTTGGGTGAACATCCAAAGGATAATCTATGTCTTTTATCTTTTTCTAGCTACAATAGTTACGGGCCTTTAGCCCATTCTTCCCACAAAATGAGGTACAAGCCCGTCTTGGGGTCAATAATCCCACAAAACCCAAAATATGAGGAAATTGAGGGGAGGAAATATGGAAATTGGTAAGTATGTGTGGGAATGTTGCGATGACCCTTCAAGGAGACTCCCTAGTGGAAAACCTTTCTTGAGGGTGATCCAATTACTAGGAAACCATGTGAACCACCGAGGTCAAATGAGTTAAAAGGTATAATTTCCAAGAAGATATTTCATAATCAAGAAAGGACTATTTGCAGCATGCTCAAACAATTCAATTATTAAAATGGCACTTACCATGAAACCAGACTTGTTACCTCATGAAGCAATACCTATTTTCCTCTATGGGACAAGTTGGTGTGGTGGAAGTTATTTTCGTCGATCAAATGGTGACGTGTGGTAAGAGAAGGGGCATTGTCTTCTCATATAGCTCTTAGTACTACATGTCTTCAACCTAAGGGTATTGATACATTATCTCCTTAATTACCCTAGGCTTGGGGGTAATAGGTACCAAATCATCTTCACAACCTCTTTTATTCCTTGACCTAGATCAACCATTCCATGATAAATATAAGGGGTTGTAGGATTGGGTACTAAACAAGTTATTTGATCCCTTGAGGTCACCAAGGAAGCCTCCCTTGTGGTGGACCTCTTCCATCACTAAAATTAGGGAAGTCTTTACTTAGGTGACAAAGGTAGATTCTTCCATAGTTATGCAATATTTGAGGGTCTTTTGCTTATCTTTGCACAAGTAAAAATATTGAAATAACATTTTGGCACCATTTCTGGGGAGGATTGAGTAATTCTCCTCAACAACACATATTTGGAACAATTTCTTCGAGATTGCTTACCTTACAAGTTTACCTGAAGACTCCACTGAGGTTAGTTCCCTCACCTTCCTTTGATGATCCTAAAGATATCATTTGGAAACTCCACTAACATATTCCAAAGTTACTAATGTAGGAAAATCATTGGAAAGCACGTGGAGCAAGACCTCTCAGCATTTGGGAATCTGTATGGAATCTCAATGCTAGCAGTTACGATATATATTTTGAAGCATGCCTTAACTCAGCATCGGAAATATCTTTTGAGGCACACTTGAATGATCACGAGCGAAGTGGGAGTTTCCACTCTTTCTCTGGACTATGACTACACTAGGATAGTTGTTAGGATATGTTTTGATGTAGACAAGTAGTCAGGGGGAACCCTAAGAGACCTTAGAGATAAATAGAGGTTTTGTACGCACAAATCAGGCTAGCTACAAGTTAGTAGGATATTTCTGAGTTTTTAGTTTTTGTTTTGATTACAATTGTAGCCATTTTCACTTTGGAATATAACAAAGGAAATTTAACCCAATGCATGGTGTGTACATTATTTGAAATTCCTTGTTATTTTTTTTTCATGAATGAATGAATGAATCTCATTATGAATAGGTGGAACTGTGAATTTTACAACAAGTTTCAGTTGTTTCTCTTCTATCGATTGGTGCAAGGTGTGCACAAAAAATGAAAGGAGTGTGTTGATGGGATCTGTTTCGATTTTGAAGCTCAGAAGAGATAGCACGAAAATTTCCCTTTGCCAGGAGTGCAAAGTGACTGCTGCAAGGTGTGCACAGTCATCTGCAGAAACTTGAATCTACGTAAGAATTTAGTGCAAAGTGTGTATAGAGAAAAAGGAGAATGCCAAGGAGTATGAGAGGAATTTATCTTCGAGAAATCCTTCGAATTTGAGTTATCAAAATCTATGAAATGAAAGGAGTGTGTGGGAAGTCAAAGTCTTCACAAAACCAAGCTTAGGAGGAATAACGCTTTTCATAAGTGTGGACGAGATCAAAGAAATGGACTCTTAGGAAGGATCAAGGTTAGATCCTTTGTCTCCTTCAAAAATATTCTAAGTCCAAAGAAAGTGTAAGCTCAGGGAAAAAGATCCAGATAGTTTGATCAACATCCAGACAATGAGGAGTGAATGCAAAGGAAAAGATCTGAGTCATTTGATCCGAGCACCTCAGTTATTCGATCAGAGCACAAACAAAGGATTTCATTCATCTGATATGTTTGCAAATTGATCGTAGTTGTCCTACTAAGGTAAAGTGGACTAACGATAAATATTTGGAAATGCATAGGAGAATCATACTTATAAAGTTCTGAAATCATCAGAACCATCCATCGTCAAGGGGAAACATGTGGCAAGGGATCAACGTTTCTCTGACTTGTGACTCATAGAATTCAAAGGTAAGGTTATAAGAACTCGCGAGAAGGGAGAAGGGAGGTGTACAGTCTTACAACTTCACGAAGCATGAATTCTTGATACATGAAAAGGAGATCAGGACCATTGGATCGAGGGGATTATGGACCGTTGATCTAGCAAGTGGAGAGTTCTCAAGTTCAATACTCGGGCGAACATAGGTGACAAAAATTCCAGGGATTCAATATGTGAAGTCGCGAAGCGCCTTTCGTTTAGGAGACTAGTCACAACCTTGGTCACATAGAAGGAGGGGCTTAACTAGTAGAGCTAGCACCTAAATACGTTGAAGCTTTGAAAGCGTTAAGGAGAAGCCCGCAGGTTCCATAGAACCTATTCCTTAAGAAGAAGGGGGCCTTTTCATTTGATTGAAGGTTCTTGAGGGGCTAAAGAGTCAGTCAAACTCAGTTTCTTGATCGATCCTAGAACAGGAGGTCACAAAACCCTTAGGAGAGAAGGGGGGTCTACATCAAGTGGTATCAGAGATGAAGTTTTGCTTACATATAATAGGAAAAGGAGAGGAGACAAAAATAACTCGAAGATGTGCTCTATGTGTGATAGACAGTCAACATAATGCCACCGAGGATATGAGTAGAACCACCTTTATCCGATTGGGATTTGGAAAGGGAGATGCCAGAACTTCCTGCAAGATTAAAGGTGATAGAAGTAGCATAGAGACGAGCTCCTGATGTTGGAGATGTCAATGATGTAGAAAGTGAAGAAGTTGTGGGTGAGAATGTTGTCGAAGAAGCTGTAGGAGAGGATGTTGATGAAGAAGGCTTGTTGAGAGCAGTTTCCAAATTGGGAGGCAAAGCCAAGATAGAGGTCCCAATGTATGAATGAAATTTAGATTTTGAAGAGCTGCTAGATTGGATAAGATCCATGGAAAATCATTTCAACTATGCAGATGTTGATGAAGAGAAAAGGGTGAAACAAGCTATCACCAAAATAAAAGGACATGCAACGCTGTGGTGGGATGAACTGCAGGATGAGAGGAGAAGTAAAGTAAAACAAAGGATAAATAAATGGGACATAATGGTATCCAAGTTGAAGGATAAATTCATGCCCAAATATTATCAGATCAATCTGTTCAGGAAATTGCAGAACCTGAGGCAGAAGGGTATGATAGTTAAGTAGTACAGAGAGGAGTTCTACAGGCTAAACATAAGAACTGGACAAAGAGAGAGAGATGAAGAGAAATTTGTGAGATATATAAATGGCCTGAGATATGAAATCCAAGATGAGCTCACCATGATGTCGGTAAGGACAGTAGAGGATGCTTATCAATTTGCACTAAAGGAAGAGGAGAAGTTTTCTAGAAAACAAATCCAACGAGGAAGAGGTAAAAGCCCAGTCCCAAACAAAATAAAGGGATTTATCCATGACAGAGCACATAAATTTAAGGACGAAAATGAGAAACCACATAGTCAATCAGAAAGAGGAGGAAGTTTCTGAGAAAGACAAGGTGGTGGAAGAAGTTCTTCTAGAGGAAGAGGAAGAAGAGGAAGAGGAGAAGTAAGGTGTTATGCCTATGGAAATACAATGCACGTTTCTTTGGAATGTCTCGAAGAAAAATAAAGAAGAAGGAGGTGAGCCTCACATTTCAGAAGCACAGAGAGGGAATGTTGAAGCAGAAGGAGCAGAGGATGGAAGATCCCTGATGTTGAGAAAGGTTCTCTTGAAACCAAAGGCATAAGTTGAAAAGATAATGTAGAGGAAAAATCTCTTCAGAACAACTTTCAAGACTAAAGATAGAGTATTCAATTTGATAATCGATAGTGGGATAACTAATAACTTAGTATCCATAGAGATGGTGCAGAAATTGGAGCTGGAGACAACTGCACATTTGAAGCCATACAAAGTCTCATGGTTGCAGAAAGGACACCAGGTAATGGTTACTAAACAATGCTTGGTTGAATTTAAGATAGGATGATATATAGATGAAATTCTATTTGATGTAATTCCCATGGATGTATGCCATATTTTTTTGGGAAGAACATGGCAGTTTGATAGGAATGTCATTCATGATGGGAGGAAGAATACATAAACCTTAGAGAAGAATGGTAGAAAACACATGTTTCTGCCAATAGAGTAGAAGAAACTGAAAGAGGAAGCCAGCACAAGCATGCTTCTCATGAGCAGGAAGGAACTCCTAAACAAAATCAAGAAAGAATAGGATATGCAGTTCACTTTGGTGAGGAAACCTAGAGTTATCCTTACAAGTACTTCGATGGATGATTTTCCTAAAGAAGTTCAGGAATTGTTGGATGATTTTCCTGACATGGTGGTGGATGAGCTTCCTAACTCATTGCCACCCATCAGAAGTATCAACCATCATATTGACTTGATACCAGGAGAAAGTCTACCAAACAAAGCAACATATAGGTTGACACCTCGAGAGAATGAACAAGTGAAGAACCAAGTCCAAGAATTGTTAGACAAGGGTTTGGTTAGAGAGAGATTGAGACCATGCACAGTACCAACTATTTTGAGTCCAAAGAAAGACAGAGGATGAAGAATGTGTACAGACTCAAGGGCCATTAACAACATCACCATCAGGTATAGATTCCCTTTGCCAAGAATGGATGATTTAATGGACTGTTTAAGTGGAGAAAATTTATTTTCCAAAATAGATTTGAAAAGTGGATATCACCAAATTAGGATGCGAGAAGGTGATGAGTGGAAGACAACCTTTAAGAAAAATGAAGGTTTATATGAGTGGCTTGTTATGCCATTTGGTTTAACAAATGCCTCGAGTACTTTTATGAGGTTGATGAATGAAATACCAAAAGGCTTCATTGACAAGTTTGTGGTTGTATATCTAGATGATATATTGGTCTTTAGCAGGACTAAAGAGGAGCATTTGAGACACCTGACACTAGTGATGAGGAGACTACAATAGGAGAAGTTGTTGATAAATCTGAAGAAGTCCTCTTTTATGAAGAAAAAGCTCGTCTACTTGGGTTTTGTGATCTCTTCAAATGAACTAAAGATGGATCCAAAGAAGGTGAAATCAATCAAAGAGTGGTTGTCACCAAGGAGTATGTTTGAGGTAAGATGCTTCCATGGATTATAAATTTTATATAGGAAGTTCATCAGAGACTTCAATGGAAGTTTTGCAGCAATGATGGATACCATGAAGAAAAAGCACAAGTATTTTAAATGGACGTAAGAGGCCGAGAAGAGATTCAATATACTGAAGGAGAAAATAATAGAGCGACTAATTTTGGTCTTGCCAAAATTTGAAAAGACATTTAAGGTGAGATGTGATGCAAGTGGAGTTGCAATTGGAGCAGTTTTGAGCCAGGATAATAGACATGTTGCCTATTTTAGTGAGAAGATGAATGAGACCAAGAGAAAATACTCCATGTATGGTAAGGAGTTTTGATGCCATAATTCAAGCCTTGAAGAAGTGGAGACATTACTGTGTCCCACAAGAATTTGTCTTGTATAACGATAACCAGGCTTTATAATTCATAACTAGATAAGAAAAATTGAATCAAAGGCATGTAAAGTGGGTCGTGTTTATGCAGAATTTTACTTTTTTCATAAAACAAATTGCTAGGAATGCTAAAAAAAAATTTGATGCATTAAGCAGGAGATGTTTGATTCTGCATGAATTTCAGGTGAAGACCTTGGGGTTTGAACACCTTAAGGACATGTATTGTGATGATACAGATTTCATGGAAGCATATGAAGCATGTGAAAATTCTATGCTGAGACAGAAGCCAGTGGAAAGAGTATATGATTCAAGACGGATTTTTGTTCAAAGGAAATCAAATGTGCATACCAAAATTCTCAATGAGGGATAACCTTTTGAAGGAAAAACATAGCGGAGGATTGGCTATACATTTCGGCCATGATAAAATGTTTGCACAGTTGAGCAGTTCATACTATTGGCCAGGTATGAGAAAAGAATTGATAAAGTTTGTGAATAGATGTAGAATCTGCCAACATGCAAAAGGAAAAACACAGAACAATGAATTGTATCCACCATTTCCAATACCAGAGAGGCCTTGGGATGCAATAAGCATGTATTTTGTGTTGGGACTGCCAAGAATGCAATGAGGATTTGATTCCATATTTGTGGTCGTCGATATATTTTCAAATATGGCACACTTTATCCCATGCTAGAATACCAGTGATGCAACAGATGTTGTAAACATGTTTTTCAAGGAAGTTGTGAGACTTCACACCCTACCTAGAAGCATTGTCTCAGACAGAGCCACAAAATTTGTTGGTCAATTTTGGAGAACATTGTGGAAGAAGTTGGGGACATATTTGTCCTTCATCTCAGTCTATCACTCTCAGAAATATGGATAGACTGAGGTGGTAAGCATAAGTTTGGGAAACTTATTGAGGAGTCTGGTCACTAAGCATCATAATTAGTGTGATCATATTATGCCACAAGCAAAATTTGCATAAATGACTCACCAAACAGGAGCATTGGAAAGAGATCATTGCAAATATTGTATGGAATGCAACCTAGGGGAGTATCTAAATTGAGAAACTTGGAACAAAGTGAGACCAGGAGTGCTGGAAAAGAATATTTTGCTGCAGAAATGTAGAGGCTCCATAGCGAAATCAAAGGAAAGTTGTAGAGTTCTAGCCAGGAGTACAAACATAGAGCTGATCAAAATTGTAGAGAACTTCAATTTGAAGTAGGAGATCGGGTTCTAGCACATCTAAGGAAAGAAAGGTTCTTTAGGGGAACATATGACAAGTTAAAAATGAAGAAGATAGGACCATGTAAGATCTTGAGGAAGTTTGATGCAAATGCCTACGAGATTGAGTTGCCAGATAATGTGGGCATATCACCCATATTCAATGTTTTACACCTGTATTCTTAAAGGAAGGATGACACAGAGGGATCAAAATATCAAGAGAAGATTCAGTGGGAGAAACAAATGAATGTAGCGGAAAAACCACAGATGGAGAATATTGTTGATCAGAGGATTGACAAAAACACCAGGAGGAAGACCTATTTTGAATATATGGTCAAGTGGAAGGGACACCCAATAGAAGATGCCAGTTGGGAAAATGAAGCTACTATTTAGAAGCATGGAAATTTGGTGCAGGAGCTCATGGACAGGAGTCCATGAATTTTTGTCAAGGGGAGTATGATGCAGGAGTATCATTGAAAAGCACGCAGAGCAAGACCTCTCAGCGTCTAGGAATCTGTACGGAATCTCAACGCTGGAAGTTATGGCAGAATTTTGAAGCATGCCTTACCTTAGCACTAGAAAAATATTTTGAGGCATGCTTGAACGATCGCGAGCGAAGTGGGAGTTTCCACTCCTTCTCTAGACTGTGACTGCACTAGGATAGCCATCAGGAAAGTTTTTGATGTAGACAAGTAGTTAGGGGGAACCCTAAGAGCCCTCTGAGATAAATAGAGGTTTTGTACGCCCAAATGAGGCTAGTTGAAAGTTAGTAGGATATTTTTGAGTTTTCAGTTTTTGTTTTGATTACAGTTGTAGCCATTTCCACTTTGGAATATAACAGAGGAAATTTGACCCAATGCATGGTGTGGACATTGTTTGCAATTCCCTGTTATTGTGTTTTCATAAATGAATGAATGAATTTTGCTAGGAATAGGTGGAACTGTGAATGTTAGGATAAGTTTCAATTGTTTCTCTTCTATCGAGTGGTGCAAGGTGTGCATACATAATGCAAGGAGTGCATTGATGGGATCTGTTTCAATTCCGAATCTTAGAAGAGATAACACAAAACTTTCCCTTTTCTAGGAGTGCAAAGTGACTGATACAAGGCATGCACAGTCGTCCGCAGGAACTTGAATCTGCGTAAGAATATGGTGCAAAGTGTGCATAGATAAAAAGGATAACGTCAAGGAGGACGAGAGGAATTTATCTGCGATAAATCCTTCGGATCTAAGTTATCGAAATCCATAAAATGCAAGGAGTGTGCGGGAAGTTGAAGTCTTCAAGAAACCAAGCTTGGGAGGAATATCTCTTTTAATTAGTGTGGACAAGATCTAAGAAACAAAATCCCAGGAAGGATCAAGGTCAGAGCCTTTGGCTCCTTCAAAAATATTCTAAGTTTGAAGAAAGTGTAAGGTCAGGGGAAAATATTGGACTGTCCAATCAGCGTCCGGATGAAAAGGAGTGAATGCAAAGAAAAAGTCTCATCCATTCAATCTGAGCGCCAGAGAAGAGATCTCAGTCGTTCGATCAGAGTGCAAAGAAATGATTTCATTCGTCCAATCTATGCACAAAAGGATCATAGCCGTCCGATCAAGGTAAAATGCACTAATGATAAACCTTTGGAAGTGCATAGGAGAATCAAAGTTACGAAGTTCTAAAATCATCAGAACCATCCATTGTCAAGGGGGGACATGTGGTGAGGGATTAGCGTTTCACTAACTTGTGACTCAAAAAAGTCAAAGGCAAAGTTATAATAATTCGTGAATAAAAAAATCACGATTTGATCATAGTCGTTGATCGAAGGAGGGAGCTAAACCGTAGATCTTGTCTTGTTGGGAGTTTGCAACTCGGGAAATCATAAGTGAGAGTTATGGGAACTCACAAAATCTATGTTTACGATTTGATATGAGCCATTAGATCGAGGAGGGATCTATACCATCGATTCATTTCGAGGGGAGGAGATATCAAAAGTTCATATATTAGGAGAATGGAGGTGTACAATATTCCAAATTCACGAAGCGCGAAGTCCCGATACATGAAAAGGAGATTAGGAGCATTAGATCGAGGGGATTCTGGACCATTATTGGCCCTTGACAAAGTTTTGAAGTTACTTGGTCATATTTGACCCATTTTGGGACTTCGACATCCTTTTGAAGATGGAGTGATAGACAAAGAAGAGATCATGATATCTTGGCCCAGTTTTGGACCACATTTTTGGGTTTTGGGACAACGTAATGGGAAAGGGATGTCATCATGTGGGTTTACCCACGTTTAGGCCCACTTTTGTAATGTATAAATAAACATATAGGCATCTAGTAGAGGAGGATTGTATCTATGTGATGTAATATAAGTGCTAATAGACTATGTAAGTTCTTTGTGCATGACTGTAGAAGGTTTACATAGCTAAGTCCAAGTTGTTGTAGAAGTTATAGAAGGATTTGTGTTGTAAGTGCAAGGAAGAAGGATCTAGCGAGCTGCGCAGATATTCTATCCTATGCAAGGAAGTTGTTTTGGTGGATTTGTGCCTGTAACCGATTGGAGACACTAATAAAGAAGAAGAGTTGGTGGACGTAGCCCCAGGGAAGGGGGTGAACCACGTAAATTTGTGTGTTATGATTTGTTCTTTGAATTGACGTGTTGTCCTTGCTTTTGCAAATTTCTTTGATATGTTTATATAGATCTACTTATGCTTGGTGCTTCTTAGATATGTGTGAATGATAGATTTGACATGTACAAATATGCTTAGTGTTGATCTACTGGATTTGATCTATTTTGTAGTTGCTAAGTGCTAAAATACTTTAGATCTAAGTAAACGTTGTGATGCTCTGTGTTATCTACGAAGTATAATAAGGGTTGAATATTGATGAATAATCTATGCTAAGTGTTCTGTAAGAAATATAATCACATATATGTGTCCCGACAAAGGTTCCAGACACCTGATTCTTGTGACCACCCTTGCCTCTACCTCAGATGAGACTTCATATGTTCACAAGTCTTGCCAAAAGGGTCGGTAGTTAGGGTTTTGTTGGTGCATTGTTGTAGTGTTGAAACCTGGGTCTGCCCTTGTGCCAAAAAATGGTTCCTTTGTCGAGACATGAAACTATGATTGTTGGGAACTGAGGAAGAGGAATCTTTGTGCAAAGATTCGTCATGAAACTATGGAAGCTCTGTGAGAGGATCTATGCCCTAGTGCACAATATTCCACTTGATCTGAAAATATTTGTGCTAAAGAAAGAAGGCTAGATTTGAAGAAAATAAGCGAGATATGAATGATTTGTTCTCTAAGAAAGGTAAAAGTGGAAGTTTCTAAAGAAAAGAGGTCAGATCTATAGAAAAGAGGTAAAATCTGTAAGCTTTGTGCTCTGATAAAGGTAAGAATAGTCAAAAGTTTTTAGATCTAGAAGCTTTGTGCTCTGCAAAAGTAAAATAAGTGAAAATTTTTGTTTCTAGAGTATGGATCTAGGTATGTTTGATAGATTTTGTCCTAGATTGAAAAATATGGCTCTGATAGATGAAATAAAGCTTGACATGAATAGATATGATAAGTGCAGTGATAGATATGTTATACCTATGCATAGAAAGAATGGTTGGACTAAAAAATGGATGTAGATCTGAGAAAGAATTTTTTGGAGGCTAGTTACCATGATCCTAGTGTGCAATACATAAGAGGTTAGGGATCATTTAAAAGGAAGAGAGTATTAAACCTATGTTATATTTGTAGAAGACCAGGACATATTGCTAAGGAATTATCTGGTGGAAGATCTAGTTTCCTATGTTGCAAAGATTTGGACCATGAAGTATTGGATTTCCCTAGAATGATTTCTAAGCTTGAAAGAATGAATCTGAGTGAAGAAAATCCTCAGGTTGCTCTAGAAATAGATGAACCCCAGAAATAATCTAAGAAGGTATTATTACAGATGAAAGACACCTTGAATGACAACCAACATTTTAGGTTATCAAATATCTTTAAAGAAAAAAAATGCATTGAAGTAAGAACAAGGGACTTCGACATTGACTGTGTTCTTGATGAAGAGACACTAGTGAACATTATGTCAGAGAGAACTTGGGAAGCTATAGGAAGGAATGCTATGATCCATTCATCAAGAGGAATAGGGCTATTCATCGGAAAATTGGTGAACCTATGTGGAAGACTCACTCAGATATCTGTGAATGCTAATGGAACTTTGACAGAGGAAGATTTTGAAATTATCAATTTTATTGACGACAGTGTCGTGTTTACTATGTTACTTGGAAAACTTTGGATTGAGAGAGATCAAGCCAGAAAGAAGGAAGAAGAAAAGGTTTTATAACAATAGAGACAAGAGTTAACAGATTTCATGACCAGAAGGATTGCACAGTTGATTAAAGAACATGAGAACAAATCAAAGCTATTTGACACTTGGAGCCCAGATGTCAAAGTTGCAAGAGCACTAGAGGACTCACAGAAGATTGTAGTATCTATCTCAAATATAGAATAAGTATTACCCTTGAGTATTAGGAGAGAATCTCAGCAGCATGAAGTGACTATGTCCAAGGAAAATAAGAATCAGAATGGGAAGAGAATCACCGAGATGAAGCTCACTAGAAAGAAGGCTAGGAGGCTAAGTAAAAAGAGAGCTAAGATCGATAGGATACAAAATATTCCAGAGGGAACCTCGCAGAATGAAAAACTTGCAGAAATTGAACTTCGTCAAGATATTAGACCAGTGACATAGGCCACCTCACCGAGACGAAGAAATATAGTTGTTGGAAGCTGATATAACCATTCGAATGTTTCTCTGAAAGGGTTGAAAAGCATTGATGGTTCAACAGTATACCATTATACTACACCATAATGGAAAGAACATGGGTTAATGACGCCTCATACCCATTGCAAGAAGACCATTTCTAAGTTTCTTACTTAGTCCATTGCGCCATGCACCGCACTTTTTGCTAACTAAGAATTTGTGCCCACAGCCTGAGATTATTTTTCACTGTGATCATCACCTTGTTCCCATACCCTCCATTTCAGTCTCTGAATTCATTTCACACCCAATCTAATTGACCCCAAGTTTGTATGTTGGACGAGCTCATTGACATAGAGAAAGTAGTCGAAGAAATTTTGGTTGACTTAATGACTGAGAGAGTCATTTCAGAGTGAGGGTTATCTTCAAGAGTCCAAGCATTGTCAACAAGAGGACTGGAGGCCTCTCCTTCCACTGCTCACATCGATCTATCCCAGCCAACCAATGAAAAAAGGACAAAGCACAGAGACACCATTATGAATGCCAAGCTTATTCCATGCATTATGTCGACTTAACTACCACCTCTCAGTGGCGCCATCAACCGTGACAATGTCCCTGAAGACTTCGAGTATACTTTGATCATCGTAAATCTTTCGAAAGGGGTGCGCACAATTTATGTTGACCAAGATAAGCTCACAGCATTGAAGTGTAGTGACTTCAACCTTGGCGACCAGAAGGATTACAACATGCTCTCCCCGTAAAAGTTTCTAACCAAGACTAAAGGAAATAATTCCAAGTTCAACCCACAGTCATGAAACTAGAACCTCACGCAGTCCATGCTTCTCAACGTGATGAATATTTCACACTTCGGACAACATCAGGAGGTGAATGCATGTGTAAAGTTACTACTGTCATGCTATCATGATGGATACCTATGATTGAGTCAACGCATCACTGTGGATCTAACCTTGATCAATCGGATCACATGGCTTAGTATGCAAGGCTCTGACCCACAATAGTTATACCCTGGAAAGACCTTAGACCAAGCATTAGAAAAGAGAAATAAAGAAACTTATGGTGATGTCGAGAAGGGCATGTGAGGCTACAAGGTATTCTCTATCTAGAGTGGCGGAATGCACTTTGCTTGTCATCTAATCGCGAGCAAGATAGTTCATAATAATAGACCAACTCAAGTGACTAGATTTATGGTCGACCTCATAGGGAAGTGCACAGAGGGACTATAGATGAACTGGGTGCAACACCTTGTCAATCAACTAGAGCTTGATTGCAGAGAAGCGCAATACCAAGGGTATGAGTTCCACTTTACTTGGCTTCTCATACTGATCACTTTCATTTCCTTGGAGCTACTAGAAGGCGCCACTTTCTAGGACATCGAACCCTTCGAACCACTGGTTGCAAAGTTCTGTATGTTGTGGTACTCTAACAAAATGAACAACCAGTGGAAGTCCAATGTCGTATTCCACACTTATTACAACCAATTGAATATCGCAATCTAGTTTACACCGTGCATTAACCCAAACACTCTTTACAGGTTTAGACCCTTGATCAAATTCATCTCGGACCGCCACTTCACCTATATTACAGCGCATACTGATGAGTATAAACAATAACTCCATTCATATTACAAGTTGAGAGAAAATGACTTGGAGGAGATTACCAAGGAATGGTCGGCAGACCTCCTTGTTCCAGTGGACCCCGGAGAGATTTCCAATGTGGATAGCCCTAAAACTATGCTAGACACACCTGGACCAAGAAAGACAAAGAAATATGATGAAGTACATGATGTCTATAGCACATTGACAAAGACCACTTCGATCTCACTTGAGTAGGGAGATTATGGTGGAGAGCTAGGTGGCACAGAAGTCGAGAAAAACCAAGGTCAAGTTACTCTTCCTAGAGAGGAGGAGGATCCATCCAAGAAAAGGAAGGTTACCCCACCAAAGCCTCCATCCCAAAAGAAAGCTAAAGCCACCAGGACTATGTTTAAGACTACCCTCATCCTAGATGACTTCGACTTCTTAGTCACTGCGTTGAATGACGCTTCACTGGAGATCACAGAAAATACAGAAGCAAAGAAGGAGGAGGTATTCAGTTGAATCAAGGGTGGACTTCAAGAGGTGTAGCAGGCACTACAATCTAGCCACGCAGTTTCTATTGTGCCCTCGACAAGTGGAACAAAAGAACCAGGAGATAAGCTATCCCAATTGCACCAGATCGCCGATAATGTTGAAGCTTGCCTTCGATGATCTCAGGAAGAGATAGCACAAGCCACTGAAGCCTTGGCGTAGGAACAGGAAGATCTACTAGAACAACGTAGTAATGCAGAATGAGAAAAACTATCTCTTCAAGAAAAGTGGGAGGAAGAGAAATAAGCACTACAACAAGACAAGGAACAATTTCTCACAGAGAAAATCAAAGTACAGGAATGAGTTCATAGAGAACTTATCTCTGTGACATTCATCGAAGTCCATATAGAAGAATGGGTTCCACAGTAGGTGGCACAACTGGAAGGAGTGATCCATCAACTTCAGCAACACATCGCAGACGTGGAAATTCGCACTGTGCCTGAGACTCCTCAATAAATTAGAGATCTAAGAGAGGCAATTGCCCACAACCCAGTTGACCGATTAAAATACTTTGCCTTGGAATACAAGCAAATGAGCTCCAGAAGCACTCAAATGTATGAAAACCTCACAGAAAATCCAAAGTTATAGGTGTTAGAGTCGCAGCTCCAACACACAAAGCAGGAAGTAGACACATTACAAGCACAGTTGAAGGCCTTGTCACCAATCGAGTGAATAAATAAGCTTCCAGAGAAATGCACGGCCCAGTAGCAAGCACACATGCTTCAGAGTAAAGTAATGGAAGTCTCTCAATGACTTCAACCAGTGCAAGAAAAGTCATTCCAACTGTTCACTGAAGTTGAAAACTAAGGAGTAGAACTTGAACATGTTGTGAGTACAACAAAACAATGCCTAGAGGGACCAGCCAGTGATGCACTCATCCAGGAGTTCACTGAGAAAGAGGAAGTCACACTACAGTAAGTCGAAGAAGCTCGAGCCAAGATCTAGGCATTTGAGGCAGAATTTATCATAACAAAGTGACTCGAGATGAGTCACAGGTGAGTGTTGGGGGCATGTTGGACCTTGACCAGGTTTTTAAGTTACATGGTCATATTTGACCATTTTTGTGACTTTGACAACCTATCGAAGATGGAGAACTAGAACAAGAAGATATCATGGGATCTTGGCCCACTTTTGGACCCCCTTTTTGGGTTTTGGGACAATGTAATTGGAAAGGGATGTTGGCCTGTGGGTTTACCCACATTTAGGCCCACTTTTGTAATGTATAAATAAACATCTAGGCATCTAGTAGAGTAGCATTGTATCTATGTGATGTAAGCTAAGTGCTAATAGACTATATAAGCGCTTTGTGCATGAATATAGAAGGTTTACAGAGCTAAGTGCAAGTTGTTGTAGAAGTTATAGAAGGCTTTGTGCTATAAGTGCAAGGAAGAAGGATCTAACGAGGTGCACATATCTTCTGTCCTATGCAAGGAAGGGTTTTTGGTGGATTTGTGTCTGTAACCGATTAGAGACACTAATAAAGAAGAAGAGTTGGTGGATGTAGCCCTAGGGAAGGGGGTGAATGACGTAAATATGTGTGTTATGCTTTGTGCTTTGACTTGATGTGTTGTCCCTACTTTCAAAAAGTTCTTTAATATATTTAGATATATATACTTATGCTTGGTTCTTCTTAGATACATGTGAATGCTAGATATGACATGTACAAAGATGCTTAGTGCTAATCTACTGGATCTTATCTGTTTTGATTTTCCTAAGTGATAAAATACCTTAGATATAATTAAATGTTGCGATGCTCTGTGCTATCTGTGAAGTATAATAAGGGTTGAATATTGATCAATAATCAATGCTAAGTGTTTTGTAAGCAATATAATCATAGATATGTGTCCCAGCTAAGGTTGCAGACACCTGAGTCTTGCAACCACCCCTACCTCTACCTTGGGTGAGACTTCATCTGCTTCGCAGGTGTTTCCAAAAAGGCCGATAGTTATGGTTTTGTTGGTGTGTTGTTGTAGAGTTGAACCATGGGTATACCCCTATAACAACAACCGTTGATCTAGAAAGTAGAGATTTCGCAAGTTCGGAAATCGGGTGAATGGAGGTAAAAAAAAATCTAGGGATGAGAGACACAAAGTCCTGAATGTGATGTTGTGAAGCGTCTTTCATTTAGGTGCCTGGTCACAACCTTGGACACGTAGAAGGAGGGGCTTAACCAGGAGAGCTAGAGCCTAAATATGTTGAAGCTTTGAAAGTGTCAAGGAGAAGCCTGCAGGTTCCATAGAACTTGTGCCTTAAGAAGAAGGGGGAATATTCAGTTGATTGAAGGTTCTTGAGGGGATGAAGAGTCAGTCAGACTCAGTTTCTTGATCAATCCTAGATAGGGAGTTCATGCAACCCTTAGGAGAGAAGTAGGGTCTGCATCAGTTTCATCCTACTCTCAACTCTATGATATTTAAAATTTTCAAGAGATGGAATTATGGCACATTGGTCACTTCATAAAATGTTCCCCTCCCTAGATATTGAAAATTTTATAGGATACCCAAAACACTTTTATCTAGGTTGGGGGAATAATTTTCCAAAATTTTATGGAGCCTTGTCCTTAGGTATTAATCATGTTGTGACTTTATTGAAGTATTTTTTGGAGATAGATGTGACACATCAAGATGTCCTGATAATATATTTTTTTATATCTCTTAAAACAATACAAAAGGATTGGGTTAAGAATACTCTTAATCCAAATAGTATATCTTCTCTTACAATATTCATTGAGGAATTCCTCAAAAGGTGGGCCCCAAGAACACAAAGATATAAAGACACCCTCCACGATCTCATTGTGTCCCTCGAAAGGTAAGGTTTAGTTACTATCCCTATTGAGGAAGATGAATAATCCACTAACAAGCAAGAAGTTGAAGAGAAAATTCATGAAGATGGATACCCAACCCTCGAAGAGAACAAATAATCACCTCATGAATTCATCAAAGACAACGATGACATGATTGAAGAAAAAGAACTTGAAGAGGTGAATCATGAGTAAGATCACCAAATACACAAACATGAGTTTCCTTGTGAATATGCTGAAGAAGAACACTTTGATGAAACATACCATGTTTAGGGACTAATCCACAAAGAGGCACCTCATGAAGAAAAATCCCCTATATTCACTCCTCTATTTAGTGAATTCATTCAAGCTTCCATTCCTCCTTCACATTAAGAAGAGAATGTGGTAAGTTCTTCTCCTTTCCAATTTTTTTATGCTACTTCATTTCATGATTCAGAAAGTGAAGAGGTGTTAGAAGAACCCTTGGATGCATTAGACCCTTAATGTTATAAAATAGGCAATGATGTGACTAAGAATATTGATGAGTTTGTACATGTTAGGAGATGTAAATGGGATGTTATTTTTTTCGGTATTATTGAAGATCCCATTCAATACACTAAAGGTAAATTTCAATTGTGGTCATAAAAACAACCATATGTGATTGTTACTGGTTCAAATATTTGGCAACAAGAAGATGACATCGTTACATATTTTTCCAACCACCCAAGGATGACTTAGTGCATAATTCTCATGATGATTTCCGATTTTATCCTGGGGGGTTTGATACTTATTATTTTGAGAACTTGGATTTATTCTACGAAGAAAATTTTTAACCACCATTGTGCTCTAATTTTGATAATGGTAAGGACATTATTTTCCTAGAGAAGGATTTTTGTGATGAGATTTTCCATCCTTTTCTTACTTCACCTTACCTTTCCGCTATAGAGAGGGTTGGTATTTCTCTTCATAATGGTCACTTACCTATAGAATAGAGTTTTTTTCAGCCAATGGCTCGTTGTGTGGGTTTTTGGTTTCAAACACGAGACAAACAAACCTTGGCTTGGGAGCAATTTTTTTCTCTAGACCCCTTACCTCTCTCTCTCTCCTTCCATGGGAAACCTTAGATTTTTCCCTAGGTTCCTTCCCATCCCTTCTTTATCTCTAATTTTTGTCTTGGTAGCTGAGGATGAGGATTTTCCTTTTCCTAAATATTTTTGCCTTGTCCTGGGATTTATAGGGTAGGGTTTTGATGATACCACGTGGCATGATTGTGTGGCTCCATCCATCTTCCATGAGTTGGAATTTGTGATTAGTTTTAATATAAATCCCTCTTTAACTCATTATTTCTTGGTGCTTGACTTGTATTTTTTTTGGTTTATCATTAAGCACAAGGGCATATATATTGATACAATGTTTGGGTGGTTTCACTGGGCATATGATAATTCCTATCATTTTACCTAATATAGATTAGTGTAGGTTGGGTAGGGAATTTTAATCTTGCATTTAATTTGTATATATGTTGCATCATGCATTCACACTAGTTTATTCTTGCATATTTCTTATATATATGTTGCATTTTAATTTTTACATAATGAATACATGATAGGAAATTTCATTTGATCATTGAATATTATTTCTTTCTCATTTTGTAGTTAAGGATTTTTTTTATTTTCAACATGTTTTTGGATTTATCACTAATTTAAATGGATCACATCCACTGTGAGATACTTATAATGGGTGTTTTCCTTTGAAATGGGTGAAATATTGCAAGTCTTGGACAACCAAAGATTTTGAGGTTGTTATGCACTCTATGGTGAGCACATGTCCCCATGTTGGAGCCAAATGTTACCCCCCTATTCCTAGGGGTAACTAGAGGAGATCATGTCTCATGGACTACAATGGAGAACATGATATTGATCATGATGATGATCAACATGTCCATAGATGGCAACCCAACAACCCCCCTCATTCACATTTACAACTATAGGTCAACCAAGGCTCATCAAATTCAATCAACCTAGAGAGTGGGTAGCATTAATCCATCATCATGATTAGTTATGTTACTCCTTAAATTATGCAAAGTGTTGTTCTTAATTTTTCGGGCATGTAGATGAGGATCATTGGTTAAAGTTGGATAATGCATCATTGGTTAGGGAAAGTGATTTAGTTTCCTTGTTTTACCTTGGTGGTTATCTTCTATGCGGTAGTCCCATGTTGTCACCGCCCAAGGAGAAGGGGTACTATTGGGGGCCCTCTCAAGGGTAACGTTTAGTTCCCCACCATACATAATACTTTCCATCTTGGAGCTTCTCATAGTGTACAAAACTTCGTCTATGGGTCGTGATCCATTCTCTCATGAGAAGAGGGTATGAAGGCCCATAGATTGTTTCACAGCTGCTACTAAAAGAATAATAAATGAATTCTAAAGAAATAAAGGAATGATCTCAAATATGACTAACAAAATCCAGTTCAAGCTCAAGCTCTACTCTTTCATTTCCCTTCTTGGTCCCAAATAACAATGCTAGAGCTTGAAACCTTATAAACTGGGACTAGAAATATGGTTGATAAAGGAGTTTGGGAAAAATAACATGTTAATATGGGGTAAGTCAAGAGAAATAACACTCTCCATAAATGCACTCATATAAATGGATTTAATGACACTATAATCCATGAAGTAAGCCCTAAAATCTTATCACAATCACACTTACTCTTGAAGGTTTTTTACTTTCCCTTGTGACTCTAGACACATATCCCTCTACATGGATTATTTTTTTCTTTTCTAGGAGGCATACCTAATAGGGTTGGATGAAGGCCATCCTATACCTAGACTTGGAAACTCACATATGGTCTTGGGATGGTGTCATGGTTGAAGGGGATACTGAGGTGAATTGTCTTACATGGCTTATATCTTAAGTTACAACTTACTTTTCATGGTTTAAGGACTGATATTTATTATGAACCTTGTCTAACCATGTTTTATACTTTGATTTGTCTTGGATGGCCTTAAAATGGTTCTTTGAGGGATGTCCTAGTCCTCTTCTACCTAAGACGTTGTTCATTTATTAGAGAACCTTGGCATGTGTGATGAAGAGTAGTGGGTCATCTAGTGACTCACCACCCTAAGAAATTATCTCTCACATCCTAAAAACCCTGAAAAATGGACATGTGGGATTGTTAGGAGAATATTCAATCATGATAACACATAGGTGGGATGAAATCCCCACAAGCTGGGAAGAGTACCGCGAGACATATTTGTCACTAAGATTAGGGATGTTGGTCCAGCCCCCCTTCCCTCCTGGTCATTCTACGACCTCTTGGTCTTGGATATTCAAATTCTTGAGCCGAACTGGTTCTTTGTGCCTTCAATAGACCCTAAATTATTAACAAACATGTCTCTTTGATGTCACCTACAGGTTTGAATTACCCACAATCCTTATTCTCTGACGCTTTGGCAACACCAACTCGTGAACATTAGCTCCTATGATAGACTCTCTTTTCTATGTGACCAAGGGCTATAATCTCAGGCCAACTCCTTCACAACTTTGGGCTTCGTGACTTCACAACCTTCGCCCTTGATTCCTTCCATAATTATTTCTTCGGAATTCACGGATCTCTATCGTGTGTCCTCCTAGATATAACAATCTAGCTCTACTTTTGGTTTCGTGACTTTGTGAATATTTCACCTGCTCCACACTCAACTCCTCTAGACCTCTATCTCCCGGATTCTTGAAAATTTTTCCACGTGTCTTCCTGGAAACAAACGATTAGGATCCCTTCACAAATTCATGACTTCGGAGATCCCACTTCTCAAACACTTAAAATACTCCGAACTCTGAAATACCAAAACGATTCATGGCTATCCTATGTGTACTTTATCTAGATCTCACAGTCTAGGATGATTTTGATTCCTCCTGAATGGATCTTAATCATCGAATTTGGGAAACCTTAAAGGACTCCATCCTTAAAATATTTCTTGCCTCTCTCCCTCCTGACCTTGTTCTCTCGAAATTTTTCCTCCTTAGAGTGTTCTCTTTGACACTTAGTCAAAATTTCAGTGTATGCATGCCTTGCAATAGATCCTCCTCCATGGATTTGCTTCTCTTTGGATGACTTTTTCTACTCCTCCTGAGATTCTGAGTCAAAAGAATATCACTCACTCCTTGCAAACAAAATTCCTTCAATCTTGACTTTGAAGGATGATTGTGCACTCCTTCTAGAAGTCCTTTCACAGTCTTTTGTTCCCTATGAACAATATTAATTCGAGTGTGTTCAGTCTACGAGAACCTCCAAACTACCTATCCTGAAATTTTTGAGTCAAAGCGGACTCTATCATGCACACCTTACGGAAACTATCCACTCTTTTCACATATAAGTTTCACGTTATCTCTTATGAGCTTATGAGTCAAACTAGACTTTGTCAATGCACACCTTGCGGACACTATGCACACTTCCACTTTCTTGTAGAAGAGAAACAATTTAAAATTATCTAAATATTCACATATTCATAAATTCAAACATGTAAACGCATCTATAACATAAACACAAGAAATAACATAGAATTTCAAATAAACAAAAAGTCTTCCATTCATTCATTCAAATAGATGCAACAACACTAGACATTTGGGGAAAATGCTCCTATGTTATATTCATTCAACTAGAACATGCATGTATTCATACAATGCTTCAACAACAACTTCAACAACAACCATCAACAACCTCTTATTGGTAACAATACAAATATTTATACAAGAGAGGCTCTTCAAGCCTTTTCCTCCAACTACTCTAGAGCTATCTTTGTTGAGTCTCTGAATTGTCGCATTTTCATCCTCTTTTCCTTTCGCCATTACCCTTATTCTACCACTCCATAAACCATTCATTAATACCATTTCATAATTAAATATGGGTTTAACCTTGTTATTTTCCAAATCATTTATTTTAGTATTAAAAGGGAATTTCTGATTAAATATTAGAAAACTGACATGTTTTCATATATATCTCAAAAATGTATGAGATTTGTCATGTGTAGGAATATGTGAAGGATTATTTCAAAAATACTTCTTGAATACTTCCTCCACAATTTCAAGATTTGAGGAGATAATTCAAGCCTATTCCAGGGAGAATATCATGGAGATTTGGTTTTCATATCTTATCCAATATATATGAGAGATATGTGTGAGAATTTGAAGGGATAATATTTTGTAATAATGGGAAATTGGTTGAGAGAAAAGTGGATCTGTAATTATGAGATTCTTATCTTCTTTTCAAATCTCTCATGTATAAAAGAGAGTTCCCTCTCTTCATGAGAGGAAGAGAAGAATTATTATTATGTAGATTAAGGGGAGAATTATTATGATAGGTTCTTGAGGAGAATTGTTGTGATGTAGATTGAGGGGAATTGTTATGATGTAGATTTGACTAACAAATAGACTCCTTTTGTAAACCTACTTGTTGAAGATTAATGCAAGTTTGAGTTCAGTGATCTTGTGTCTCTTATAAGTTAGCATATGGTGTTACACATAAAAAATACTCCCTTTAATAGTGTCGCAAGTGTCATCATTACAAGTGTCGCAAGTGTTGCATTTTGCTCACAAGTGTCGCAAGTGTCAAGGAAAGCATATTGACATGATGCCTATGTCGTGCCTATAATGACATAAGGAAACTTGACACACATCAAACACTTGATTTGGAAGAGGAGGAATGGTTAACTAGGCTTATGAACCTCTTGCCATCTGAAAGAACCCAAAAAATGGAGTTTTTGGAGGAGAGCGCTCCCCTATACCTCTCTCAGGAGTGCTGGCGCTCCCTTACACTATCTGGGAGTGTTATAACATTGCATCAACCCTTTTGAAGGAGCGATCCTACTCTTAGGAGTGATGGTGCCCCCCTAAAGCCTACCTGGGAGCACTATAATGCTCGGATGGCCCTTTTGAGGGAGCGCTACCTATTCTGGGCAGTAGTTGATTTGTTGAGATGAATGGGGGAAAGATCTTTCAATCTTGGAAGGCAGTTGGATTCGAATCCCTAGTCTAGCCATGATCTTAGGGAAGATCCATAAATAAAGGAGGAAAATCCTCAACTCACCCCAATGATATGTCAAGTGGTTGAGCCTCTCCAAGGCTATATAAGCAAGCTTTCTCATGGTGACAGAGGGATCTGGATGGAGAATCATACTGAACTTATGATCTCATAAGTGATATTTGGAGAAGGGATGAGAAGAATTAAACCTATGATCTCATAAGAAACACACAGTGATGTGGAGGCTAATTAGTGAATATATTGTCATTCCGATCGTGGAGCTTTTGAGCAAGGGTTAGGAAAGGAGAACTTGACGAAACTGCTACATTCCATCTATGGCTGTAAGTAACGTTTTGTCCTCATTAATGTAATATGCTTGGCCCGTTTCTTTCTAATTTGTGTTTGACATTACATGAATTTGTCTCTAAGTAGATAGTTCTGCTTCGAACTAATCTTGATAGAATAGGAAGTGGTTGTACTTTGTTTGTCTATAGAGCTTATCGAGGAGCTCAAGATTGGAGTTCAACTCGGAGCGTGCAGGGATAAACACCTATAAAAGGTATGTTTTTCCTCCTTCCTCTTCATGCATTAGTTTGTGTAGACCTAAAAGGAATTTTGTGACCATGATAATCACTTTCTGTCTTAGATTTAAGAGTCTATCTCTTTGAGGAGATCTACCTGTCCGCAGGAAGATTTTCCTTCAACAGAAATTGGCTACTCCACTAGGGAGAATAAAAAATTTCTTAGTTATGTTTTTTCTTATAGAACTCATATTACCCTTTGTTTTATTAGGCATTTTTCACCCCATATGTTTTATTTCATACATTGATTCATTCCTTACCCCATCACATTCAGCTTAATTGTCAAAATTTGATTGAAATTTTGGGTTTTTGGACATTTTTATGAGTTTTTTAAGCCTGGCGCCCCTGTGCCCATGTTAGTAGAGTACCAAAACTCCCTAAAGGTGATGGAAAGAGATTTATAATTCCCTGATGTCCCTTACACTGGAGCGCCAACCCCTTTTTGCAAAAAATCTTTTCAAAAATTGCATTTTTTGAGGTCCAGACCCTGTTTTTTCACTTGCTGAGATTCTTTGTGATTCGATGCTTCTTCCCATTTAACTTTGACATACCTCCTTCTAAGAAATAAGCACTCTACTATTCAGATTTGGTGGCCTCTTTATTATTTTTGAGTTTTTTGTTGTTGAGAGCTTGGAATCAATCCACTGTGTTTTCTCTCTCTTGTCTGACTGAGCAGGAACTCTGGTGAAGGGCACCGGCAATCTATGAATCATCTTGTTTGGTTCTTTGAGGTCATCATTATTAAACATATCTCTTGTGTGTGGATTGTTTGATTTTTATTTGTTATCTTTTGTTTTCTATTTGCTTCTTGTTTCAATCACAGGAAGAGGGTGTGTGTTGTGTGTGCGAAATCTGATCATACTTGTCCAAATCTCCTTGATCTGAAAGGGTAGTTGGTAGAAGAAGTTTTTTTGCATTGAATTAATCATCATTCACATACAAATGAAAAAGAAACATATTAGTGATTGGTTTTCATATTAGAAGGCATTTTTGAAAATGTTTTAACATTGCATTGGATTCGATTGAGAACCAATTGATAGAGGACATTTCATATTAATGTTTGAAAGTGAAAATGACTCTTTCTCCTTCCATTAAATAGGCGTTCATTGAAAATAAACGATTTCTTATCATCTTTTATGCATATTTTTGGGAATTGAGTCCTCATTCCATCAGTTTCACTTTAGTGCACCCTTTGAGTAAAGAACAGTTGTAAAACAGATGCTAATTAAAAATTATCTAGAACATTTTTGCTTTTAGGATCTTCCACCAACAGTAGACTAGGGTTAGCACTTTGGATTAGGCTGTGAGTACAACTCTCCAAATTTTTTCAAATCAAACATTAGCATCCTGAGCTAGGGAAAGTCAAATCCAATTGTCGTATTGTTTTTCTGGGATCCCCCTCTCACACAGAGGTTACGCACGAGGTCACATTCAGGTGGATTACAGAGATTATCCCTCCATGGTTCAACTGTTTGTATTGGTCGGATCATATATTGGGGGTCGCTTGGAGGTATACCCACGATTATGTGTGGGAGCCTCTCTGGTTGATTTCAGACTTGTTATCCTACCCATATGTTTGAGATCAGACTGTTGAATGTACCCGCCCAAGGACTCACTGCGAATTGGTGTCTTTAGTTGCCATAATCTTTAGGTACTTATAGAAGGTGATGGTGAAGGGAAGTCTCACTGTACCTGGAATAGACATTGGTCAAACTCACTCGGGCTCCTTGGAGGGTAAATCCACAATTACTATGTGGAAGCTTGCACCAAGGTGAAAGTCCATTAAGTAGGTCGCCATTGTAACCGTTCCACCATATCCCAGCCCCTTCTCGACTTGGTCACGCGACGTTGGATTTCATCACCAACTAGTATGATCATCGAGAGAAGTTTTTGTCTTCTTGGTTGATGCCTAGATTTTATTAGTGCATGTTGTTTATATTTGTTAGTTGGCCCTAGATTTTCAGCGTGTTCTATTTTTATCCACAATTGAGCCCGTAGATGATTAAGGTCTTCATCAATCACGTAAGATGCAAGGGTTGCCTCCGGAAGGCTATCAACCCTTACCTCCTAACCCTCCATAAGACAACTACCGTAGAGAGGTAGAAAATCAACCTGAAGCTGGAAGTACTATTGCTCCTCCGTTAGATAACTTAGAAGGTGCTTTTGTCATGGTTGAAAATCCCACTACATCTGTGTCAGTAACCCCTCTCGAACCACTTTTGGTTCGTTTAGACTCCCTTGGGAATGTCATAGATGAAGAGATCCCACGATTACCAAAGAGGATATTTACCGAAACATATATGGGATCCATAGAACCAATCTTTGGTGATGAGTATAGGACTCCTGTTCATCCTAGCACCACAGTAGAAACTAATTCCACACCTGCTTGTTTTGTATGGAGGACTTCATCGGGACGCAATCTCTATGAAAATTTCGAATCCTTTCGACAACCGTTTCAACCTCATGACCCTCCTAGTAAAACAGGACCATCCGGTCAAACCATGAATCACCTAGTCGATCAGGTTATTCACCCTACTACTACACCAACACAAGTCCATCCTAATGCTATACTCATCACCTCTACTCATCCCCAAAGCACTTCAATATCTACCCCCATTTCTACAATATTTTACTCTACATCTCCACATGTTCCACATGATCCTACTGGGACATCTTCTCACCCGAGAATGCAAACCCTTATTGGCTAAACACAACCGGCTAGAGGGAAACCAAAACCCAATGAAGCTTTCCCTCCTGGAGGACTACCTTTCCATGGCAGGCCTTCCCCTCTTGGGGAACAACCCACTTTTCATGCTCCTCTTGGAGGGCAACCTCTATTTGCCAGTCACACCCCAGTTGTAAATCCACCGCTGGTAGGGGGGAAACCCCCATTTGCTAGAAACCCTTCACAATCCTGGGGAGTATCTTCAGGAGGAATTTTTACCCAACCCCATGTTGGGGGGCACTTGCATAATAACCCACTAGGAGGAGTATCCAATCCTTTCCCTTCCGAAACATCTTACGGGAAATCTTATCCGGGCGACATACAAAAAACCACTTGGATTTCTCTGGGACCATAGTCTTATCCTCCTCATGGGCCTCATGTGTATCCACCTCTGGGATATACTCCTTACCATTCTCAAGGGAAAAATGTTTATCCTCCTCATGGGAAAATAAATCACCTGGCCTATAATGTTCATAACCCACTGGGTTATGCCAATGTTTCTCATGCACCATCGAATCTTTCTTATCCTGGCCAGCAACAACTGTATGTAGGAGTACCTACTGGTTACAACTATCCACCTAACCCAGTCTATGGTCCTAGTGGTGTTCCTATGCTGCACCAATATCATTCGCACATTAACCGACAGCTACCTTTCCTTGTGACTATGGATCTCCCAGACTTGTCTCGGTTAACTAATGATCCTATTTCTCATTCACCAGTTTGGCCAGTCATTCCAGCTAAACTTCCTTCTGATATTCTGAAATTTGACGGAAACCCTGGATAAGATCCAAACAACCATGTGATGACTTTCCTTTTGTGGTGTTCATCAAACTCCCTCATGGATGATTCTGTAAGTTTGTGTCTTTTCCAACGAACACTTACCGGTTCAGCAACAAAATGGTATATTGAACTACCACGTGCTTCTTTTCATGATTTCAATTCCCTTGCCATGTCTTTCCTCACACACTTTCAACTGCCTATTCGCTACAATACAGGTACTGAACTCTTGACCTCCCTTCATCAAACTAACTTTGTGCATATCTCTGACCATATTCATGAGTGGAGGCGACGACGAAGGATTATCAAGGCAGTCATTCCTGACATACTATTGGCAGAATGGTTTACTAAATCATTGTTACCCCCAATCTCTCGCGATGTTGCTATGGGTGGTGTGGTCACAAAGGAACAACCCATTGCTCGGGCTCAGTATTTAGATTTGTTTTATTCCCAATCTGGTACTTTGTATGATTTTCTTCTGAATGTTGCTCGAGCTAATACCGATCCTTCTAAGCCATTATCCTCATCTAATGCAGATGGTGTTATCGGTTCTATCAAAACTCAATCTTTTTCCAAATCGACTACACCCTCCTCTACCTCCCCCCAAACTCAGATCTCTATGGTGAGTATAGTTCAATCTGTCCCTTCACAACAATCCAGAGGTAAGAAGAAGACAAATAATAAATCAAAAAGTAATAATGAACAACCCAAAAATAAAATACCTGCTACCAAAAAGAAACCACAACGGAAAATGAAATTCCTGTGTATCATTTGTGGTGACGATCATTACACTTGAGATTGTCCACTTCACAATGAAGTGGCCAAAATTTTCCAAGGGAAGTCACAACACATTGTGCTTACTCAACCTTTTCCACAGCAATAATCCATTGTTGCTCAAACCCCCTCTCCTGGGGGAAGTTCTAGTGATCCTAATGATGAGGCCTCATCGAGTGCACATATTTATATGTTTAATGGGATCAATTTGACCACTCGTTGTAATACATATGACACACTAGGTAACCCTGACAAAGGAAAAGATACTAACGGTGCTGACACTTTACAGGATCCATCATCGTCCTCTGTCAGTCTTCCATCGGTTAATCCTCGGTCTGGACCAGTTCAGCTTGAGAAACCCATGTTTGACTCTATCTTACACCCTCCTAAGAGCACTATCTGCAAAGCTACCTTTAATCCTAGTCCACATGCCAACCAAAACTACAACATTGTTGAAGATTTGGCTCAAGCATCGTGTGCTATGTCTGCGTTAGAAGTTCTACAGCACTGCCCCAGTCAACGTAGAACGCTCTTGACCACTCTTGGTGCTGTTGATCCTGATTCGCCCAATAAAATCATGTTTAACATGGATAATAATTTTTAACCTAGATAATTATGTTACACATAAAAAATACTCACTTTAATAGTGTTACAAGTGTCATCATTACAAGTGTCGCAAGTGTCGCATTTTTCTCACAAGTGTCGCAAGTGTCAAGGAAAGCATACTGCCATGATGCCTATGTTGCACCTATAACGACATGAGAAGGACACTTGACACACATTAAACACTTGATTTGGAAGAGGAGGAATGGTTAACTAGGCTTATGAACCTCTTGCCATCTGAAAGAACACAAAAAACTGAGTTTTTGGAGGAGAGCGCTCCCCTATACCTCTCTCAGGAGTCTAGCGCTCCCTTACACTATCAGGGAGAGTTATAACATTGTATTATCCCTTTTGAAGGAGTGCTCCTACTCTCAGGAGTGCTGGCGCCCACCTAAAGCCTACTTGGGAGCGCTATAACGCTCTGATGGCCCTTTTGAGGGAGCGCTACCTATTCTGGGCAGCAATTGGTTTGTTGAGATGAATGGGGGAAATATCTTTCAATCTTGGAAGGCAGTTGGATTTGAATCTCTAGTCCAGCCATGATCTTAGGGAATATCCCTAACTCAAGGAGGAAAATCCTCAACTCACCCCAATGATATCTCAAGTGGTTGAGCCTCTCCAAGGCTATATAAGAAAGCTTTCTCATGGTGACAAATGGATCTGGATGGAGAATCATACCAAACTTATGATCTCATAAGTGATATTTGGAGAAGGAATGAGAAGCATGAAACCTATGATATCATAAGAAACACACAGTGAAGTGGAGGCTAATCAATGAAGTTATCGTCATTCCGATCGTGGAGCTTTTGAGCAAGGGTTAGGCAAGGAGAACTTGACAAAACTACTACATTCCATCTATGGCTGTAAGTAATGTTTTGTCCTCATTAATGTAATATGCTTGGCCTGTTTCTTTCTAATCTGTGTTTGACATTACATGAATTTGTGTCTAAGTAGATAGGTCTGCTTTGAACTAATCTTGATAGAATAGGAAGTGGTTGTACCTTGTTTGTCTACAGGGCTTATCGAGGAGCTCAAGATTGGGGTTCAACTCAGAGCGTGCAGGGACAAACACTGGTAAAAGGTACATTTTTCCTCCTTCCTCTTCATGCATTAGTTTGTGTAGACCTAAAAGGAAGTCAGTGACCATGATAAGCACTTTCTTTCTTAGATTTAAGAGTCTAGCTCTTTGAGGAGATCTACCTGTCCGCAGGAAGATTTTCTTTCAACATCTGGTGATCTAAAGATTCCATGTTGGCATCAGCAAGGGCCACTGATCCAGCTTGGTAAGATTATTGTAAATTGTTAGTGTAGATTTTCATTTCATGTATTTGTTATTTTTATTTCATGTTATTTTGTTTTATTTCACTATTCGAATTTGTTGCAAAGTGTGGTAATGCAGGAACAGATGGATATCCATATTTCATCCTACATGAGCTTTAATGGAGCATTCCACTTGTTTGTTTAGTTGCTCCAGGAGATAGAATCAAAGTTCATCTTTTCTTTTCATGAGACATCAATGAACATGTCCATCACCAAAGCAAGAGCTTTTGCTTGCTTATGAGTTTTTCTTTCCATCTTTCGAATTGTGTGAAGATTGTCGCTTTTAAAAGTGTGTTGGTTTCTAAATGGTTTTCTTATCTAGATATACTAAACATACATATGAACCTATCTATTATCGTCACATATAGTGCATCAACTCTACTGATTATGAATCTCAGTTGATAATTTATGTTTGGTAATATATTATGCAAATAATTGCACCAACATTTTGGCGTCGTTACCGAGGAGTTGTAAACGGTAATAGGTAGCATTTGAATTAGATTGCTTTAATGATTTTGGATTGGTTTTATGGACAACCTAAGGGATGAGAGAAGATGGTAAGACAAGAGTTAAGAACCTGGACATCCACTTTAGTGGGGTTGCTCCAAAGTTAGGTTGTCCTCTTCCTTTTATGCAGAAGTGTGTTTCTCCTTATTTTATGAAAACGCGTGTTTTTATTTATGAAAATTTAGTTTTTATTTATGATGAGATAACTTGTGCGAACCGATAACCTAGTGAAAACGGGGTCCCAATAATGCAAGGAGTTCAAGTTTGGTGTGTTTCATTTTTACAAAAAAATTTAATTTCTTAGTTTTAAAATTCAAATCTTTGATGATAAATCATTCTCCTTTTTCAACATGGTTTAACTATGAGTATAAGCTTGGAACAACTCACTCATATCCTAGCAAAAGTTGGGATCCCTTCTTCTTGGGAAGATGAGATCTTGACAACGGCTAAAAGTTTAATTACTCCTCACAAACAAAGAAACAACATACAAGGAACCCTGCACATCTGATAACGAACAATTAAGAGAGCAGGAGATCGAGGAGAACAATGAGGAGTTGTGACACGATCTGAGGAGTGAAAACTATGCCTAAGAAATCATTATCGAATGATGGTTTCAAGCAGGTACCAGGTTAGATCCATTCAACTTTTCTTTTTATTTTGTTAAATTACAGTCTCAACATTTAATTTCGCATGATTATATATATTTTCGGTTATCATTTGCGAAATTTGCAATGTACATATTCTTATTACTATTGTGCTTATGGTTACATTGGCTACTTGATTACACGTAACTAATCTCTAAATTTTAATTAGCGTAGTGTAGGTAGGAATTTATTTTCAAGTTTTTAGAATAAGTCTGCTCTCCTCTGCTCTTCGTGCGATCGTGAGGATCAGAAAGTAGAATGACTATGAAGTTTTAGGAATAATAAATTGTTGACAATGAAAAAGTTCTCAATCCAATTGTTTGGCTTCAATTTCAAATCATATATCTCCATTTGCTAAAAAACAAATTTCTTTAATGGTTTAAATTTCTCTTTTAAATATAGAAATAACACAAAATTAAAACAAAAACTAAAAAATTATTTCTTTGTCTTAAACTAGTTTTTTTATTTAATTTTTCTATTAAGAAATGTAAATAAAAACAAAATTAGAAATAAACAAAAAATATAATAATAATAATAATAATAAAGTAAAAAATAAAATTTCTTTATAGTAGCTTTGTGTTTTGATATAGGAATAAAACATTAAAATATATATATGTGTAAATAAAAACATAAAAATAAAACACAATAATAATAATAATAATAAATTATATGAACAAAAGCATCCACGGGTCGATTTCTCTCCATTATTTTGTCGATTTACAAGTTGTTATCACGTATGGAAAGTAAATATATTCTACTCTTTAGCGATAAATTGAAAGTCGATCAGGATCGATCTTCAAAGTGTTGAAGTCTCAATCGAGCAGAAGACCAGGCGTAAGATCTGTTCATTCGGCTATAGGTACTCTATTCTGAAGGCCCTGGACACACTATATAATACACTTAAATGCGAGAGAAATGAATAAAACCCTTAGGAATATACTGAGCACCCTACGGAGTGAGAGTGTTGTAGAGATCGAATATGTGATAGTCGAGCTGAGATTGGAATACCACAAGTTATGCATGCACCCGATCTCCCAGTCGAATAATTTTATGAATGACGAATGACCAACTTTCTAATCTTTACTTGTTGATAGTTTGATCGAATTTCGAGAAAAATTAAGGGGGGCATATACCATTTGCGAGAAAGAGATTGCATCCTCCTCATGTACAATCATTTCTTGACAAACATATGTGTAAATGAGATGGATCAATTATATGAGCATACCCATCGTTGAAGCAAAGATCCCTTTGGAAATGATGGTTTGTATTTGGTACACCATCATGTACATGCTCATGGAAACCACAATCCTCATTAATGTATCGGCAATGCATTTGATCACAGTGCATTTGATTCTTGGATGTGGCCAGTGTAAAAGCTCAAATATAATTTTTGACAAACTCAATTAACAAAAATCTCTAACAAAAACTCTGCCATCACACAGTCTGCAAATATGCTTCAAACAACCAAAAGCACCATCTCACTGCGCCTAGCTCCAATATTTCTATAGCAGATGTCATTATGTTATTTGAAAATAGGGAGATTGGCCAATACTCATTGCCTTATGGACCCAATACCCATTGCTCACATTGTTGGAGGGAAGGCAGCATGACGGACATATGATGTAGCCGTGTTAGGTGGATCGAGAGAGCCTGGTTTACAACAACTTAGTTATTTATGATTACACTGTTAAGTGGATTCAATTCACCCAGGTCATTAGGAGAGAGGTTGAAATAAACCCCCCAACTGATATCTCGTTGGGATTTTGATATCTCAAATTGCAGAAATTAAGTATTCCACTGTGCAGAATTGGTATGTCGGAGATGAGGAAGGCAAAGGTGGGATTTATAAATTTGTTACGAAGAGGGGCTTGTATGATAGAGACAAATCAAGGATTTTGTGGACCCAAGTAGAGACTAGTTTGGAAATCACCTGGAAATACCCAAGTGTGGTTTTGAAAGGCATGATTCTCTGCGAAACCCCAGGCATACACCCAGTCATGAATATCTTGAACAAACCATCAGCTAGGCACATGTACACAACAAATCTCTTAGATGTCGGTTTCATTGTTATTTCCATGCCCTGTCATTTATTTCACGAGCATTTTTTTTGCTGGCTACAGCTTATGCCTTCCGATTTGTAGGTGAAACAACTATATTTGGATGTAATAAAACATTTTCTATGCTTGGAAGAAAAGGATTTCTCAATGACTAAGTCTATTGGGTGAAAGCGATCATTTATCATATATTAGATTGCCACTCAACATATAAATCATGCCAGATCCCTCTAAAATCTCAGAAGAAAACTATCGTTGATCGAAGGAATTTCGAACGAGGTTTTGCCACCAATAATCGTTGCTCCAAATTTGGATGTATTTTTCAACTTATTTTTTGACTGCGGGTTATTTTTGTCAGTCAAATGGCCTAGGAGGTGTTCCTATGGCTCGTGGTATTCTCGGATCATGTCTATGGATTTCACCAAAATGCAAGCAGTGATTATTACATGGTTGGTGTTTGCATTTATCTGGCAGTTTTTGGCAATCAATGAATATGAATATGCGGAACAGGAAAGATTACAAGCTCCTGGCACACTGCTCAGGTAAAAACTACTAAGACTAGGCTCTGATACCAATTAGCACAAATATGCGGAACAGGAAAGATTACACATGAGATCTATGCTTTTGATTTGCAAACTCAGGTTCCCGAAGGCAAGAGTAGCAAAGAGCATACGCACAGCTCGACACAGACAAAGACTCTTACACACACTAGAATCTCTCTCAGTTTCTCTCAAACTCCGGATAATAAAATGAGACGAGAGGCCTCTTATTTATACAAAAACTAACAAGTTCCCGGTAAGAGGTCACGGGCAACTGCCAGTCAAAAGTAGGTCCGAATAGAATCAGATGGGGCAACTGGTGGACTCCAGTTGTTATCTCGTCCCTTAAAGGCTAGGCCATATGGGGACCCATCATTATCTTTTACGGATGACCGAAAGCAAAAATTCTACTTTTAGTCAAATCAATACTAAAGCAAATATTCGATTACAAAATGGAGCTTACGGAGCCCATGTACCGTCGGAACACCACTGTCGGTCCGATAGACACGAAACCCAAACGGGCAATCAAAATATCTTTATTACAAATTTATTATTACATCAAAGGACAAAGGGTCCATCATGCTTCCATTCTATTCACAATATTATGCTCTCCGACAGAATCAAAAGAAGCGTCACTATCATAATAATGACTGGACAGAGGAGAACTGTGATCATCAGAAAAAGGTGGCATGGCACTGAAAGATTCGAAAAAAGGAGATCCCTCCATTGCAGGTATTAATTCATCTTCAGGTACGCATGTTCTACCAAATAACTCGCTAAAGATTTTATACTGAGCCTCTGAGCTGGATTCATTAATCTGTCTTAAGGTACTGGTTACATGTGTCAAGTTGAACACGAACCAAGCGTCATGATGTCCTGCTTCACAGATTTCTGCATGAAACCACATCTTAAAAGCCAATTTATCAGTTTGGTTAAAGAAATCAAGATCTCTGGGGCAGTATTGCCACATAAGCAGATAAAACCATCCTGACCAATCATAGTAGTGCTCTCTGAATGAATCACACTCTAGAGTGATCCAGATGCAGCCATCATATTTTACTTGTTGTAAAATCATACAATAATCCAAGTAGCTCAGATAAGGAGTATAAAGGCAAATATAAACTTGTCCTTGCATAGGACCACCTGTCATAATCCCTCTGAATAAATCTCTATGATTTCTGAAGTAATCACCATAGGAAACCTCAAAATGGTTATTCACAAACCATCTTTTAAGAATGTCAAAGCAAGCTGGGCTATTTTTGATGTACATAAGCAAACACTCTATACAAAAACAATATGTACAATTTTCACAAACCAAGATCCATTTGAATCCTGGTGGAGCTTCTCTTCTGATAGCATTCATGGAGGAGGATGCCATTCTACCCTTTTTGGAGAAGCTTCTCTGGTCAAAAGATCTGCTAAACAATTTTCTTTACCTGGCTTATATTCAATATCAAAATCAAATCCTTCAAGCCAGATGCTCCATCTGAGTATCCTGTTATTTCCCTGTTCAAGCAATCTTTTGTTAGATAATATCCCCTTCATGTGTTTAAGATCTGTTCTAACAATAAAACGGACAGGCTTTAAAAACATTCTATATTTCTTAATGCCTTTCTTTACTGCTAAGATCTCTTTATGGGATGAGGGATATTTTTCTTCAGTCTCACTGAAGCAGCCTGAAGTATACATACAAACTTCTTCAAGTTTTGGTCCGTTCTTTTGTAATAGCACTGCAGCCCAAGTATCTGTAGAAGCATCAGTTTCAACAATAAGCTTCATTTTCATATCAGGCAGATAAAGACTAGGGAGGTGTTGGACCTTTTGTTTAATAATCTGGACAGCCTGGGTCATCTTATAGTTCCAAGGAATAATCTTACTGAGTCTTTTCTGTAAAACTCTTACATCTTGTGCTTGATTTTCGTAGAACTGTCTAATGTAGTTTAGACATCCAAGGAATCTCTGTAATTGTTTTATGTCCAGTATTTCATCAGGAAACTCTGTTAGTTTCTTCAAAACATGATCTTGTAATTCAATTCTTCCTTGAGAAAGAATTAAACCAAGATATTCTATCTTAGTCTGCATCCAACAGAGCTTTGATTTGCTCAAAACCAAACCATGTTTATACAAGAGCTTATAAACAATCTGTAAATGTTGTACATGCTGCTTAGTATCTAATGAACATACTAACAAATCATCAATATATACAACTGTAAAAGGAAGATGCCTGAAAATGTCATCCATGCGCTTTTGGAATTCAGAAGGCGCATTCTTTAATCCAAATGGCATAACTCGCCATTGGTATTGACCTTGTGGCACCACAAAACCTGTTTTATATCTGTCTCCTGGAGTGATACCTATTTGCCAGAAACCACTCTTTAGATCAAACTTACTGAAAACATTACATTTGCCAATTTTTGAAAATAACAGATCTTTATTTGGCAATGGATGTCTTAGTGGTAGCAGTGCATCATTTAAAGCTTTATAATTTATTACCATCCTTGGTTTACCCCTTTTCTTCTCTGAATGCTTGTTTACATAAAAGGCAGGACATGCCCATGGACTTCTGCTACTTTCAATAAGTCTTCTTTCTAGCAACTCTTTAATCTCTGCTTTACAGTATTCTAATTCAGTTGGAGACATGTGATTAGCAGAGGCTTTCTGAGGCATAGGAGTGTAATCTTCTTTATAAGGAAGATTGACAAAGTATTGATCTCTGGTCCAGAAAGCATTGGGTAACTCTGAAGTACAATCATTTTCTATTCTTTCTTTGATTTTGCTGATAGCATCAAGACCATGATTTTCAACATTCTTGATGATCTTCTGAATTTTCACTAGGTTTGAAACTGAGAGTTCTAAAGCTTTTTGAGAATCAGAAGACTCATGGAGAACTCTGCTAGTGAAGTTATTCTTTGATTGTACAGATACAACTTTGTTTAAAATAGTAAAATCAACATGAGAAGAATGTACAGACATAGGCAAACATTTATTCACAAAATCTTGACCTAGCAGTAGATCAGATCCAGTATCAAAACTGTACAAGGTAACTGGAACTTTCCTGTCCTTGATGTAGATTGGAAAATCTAGACAGATGTGTTTAATTGGCATATCAGTTTTGTTGACTGCTCTGAAAGATAAACTTACATGCTGCCAGTAATATGCAGGTATTGCACCATACTTTGCACAGGAATTCATAGCTCCAGTATCTAACTGAGCATCTAGTTCATAACTCATATAACCAGATGGTTTAATGCTCACAGATATTACTAACCTATCATCCAAGCCTTTTATCATTTTGTTTATAGGAGAACCAAAAGTATTTTCTTCATTGTCACTCAGCTGCTCATCACGGAATAATTCTAATTCTTTTTCATGCTGGGACTTAAGAAATGCTAGTTCTTCCTTTTGGATTTTCAATGATTTCCATAAGTTTCTTATTAAACATTCCTTTTCTCTAATTTCTTCTTGGAGAGAAAAGATGGCACTTTCAACATCATCATCAGCTTGGATAGGGGAATTCATTATTTAATTCTGCTTGGTATCACTCAGTTGTGTTGGGATACTAAAGTCAGAGCTTTTCAAAGTTTTGGCTTTATAAGGACGAATGAATTCTTCATCAGTGGGAGTGTAGTGCTGAATACTCACCACGCTTGGCTATTGCAGAGATTGAATTTGGGAATTCAATTCATAAATTTGATTAGAATAATAATCAAAAAGAAAAAATTGACCGGGTGTCAAAACAGACTGTTTGGATATCAGATCATCTCGTTTTTTAATTAGGGAGTGAACATCATTGAAGGCAGAATGGAACATTTTAATTTCTAGGAAATTCATAGCTTCATTCTCAGAAGAATCAGTGTCTGAGGAAACTGAGGGTAAATTTTCACTTTCGTCATCAGACGAGGCTTCTGAAAGTGAAAAGTATTCACCTTCTGAACGGTGTGAAACCAAATCCCACTCTTGTGGTTCATAAGTCGATTGGAATATTGTCATAAGCTTATGTTGAGTTTTGGATTTCGACCGCAGAGGACACTGTGACGCCCAGTGGCCAGGCTTTTTGCATATAAAGCAGGAGGAATGCCTAGGCTTTCTAGAAAACTGGCGTTTCTTAAATATGAATTTCTTCTTTGGTTTGAAACCTTTCTGTTTCTTGTAGGGTGTAGGCTTATGGTCTGATTGACAACTACAAGAGGTTCTTTTATTTGCACTTTTTACTTTAGGTTTGAAACAACCATAAGTAGCGGTTTCTTCAAAGAGTTCACAGGCAGAAGATGCTAATCCTAATTGTCTTTTTAAGGATTTAGCATTCTTTCTTCTAATACATTCTTCTTGAATAGCAAGAATGACTTGTTCTTGTAAGCCTGCAAAAGACAGTGTTTCCATATCAATGGATTCATCTTCAATCCTTTTTCTGACCATTTCAGGAACAGGATTGGGAAGGGAGGATATGTATTTCCTAAGATATGCAGTATTTTTCGGATCAGGGACTTTGTAGAGTAGATTTTGCATGGCACAATAATATTTCTTTAGATCTCTAAGGTCACAAAGTTTCTGGCTCATAAAAACATCAGCATTATGGGCAGTGTTCACATGGATGTCTCCATAGAATTCATGAACTACTGCTTTACATAGTTCATCTATTGGTCTAGCATGTTGTAGCAATCTAAGCTTGCTATTATCACTAATCCTTTCCCACCAGAAGCTTAAGTTTCCTCTAAAACCCCAAGTAAGTCTCAGAGCAAGGTCACTCCAAGAGACTTTATCTTTGTAAATCATTTTCTGGGTTTTACTCCATGCATGCCATCCTTGTATCATGACCTCAATGTCATTTCGTTCTTTACAATCAACATTTGATACAGGGGCTACATCTCCTTGTTTTGAGGAGGACTGTCCTTGACCATCTATATCCATAGGTGCTTTCTTGTTGCTAGTGTATCTAGCATTACACCATTGTTCCCAAGCAGTTGTTCTGGGCTGATCTGCAGAACTTGTTTCTGGTTGTTCTTGCTGACTTTCAGGTTTAACATCTACCATTTTGATAACAGGAGGAGAGATGTTTACAGAAGCTAGTCTTTGACTCAAGCTTTCTATTCTTGTTTTCTGGATTTCAACAGAAAGAGAATTGATCTGGGATACGACAAGATTGATCTTGTCTCTAGCAAGTTTTCTAATTTCATCAATTCTATCAAGAGTAGGATTGTTCAAGCCTGGGTTGAACATTTTAAGTGCTAGCTGTAGATCCTTTGGAGGAGACGAAGAAGTAAAAAATGAAAAAGTAGCATCACTGCTAGGAGGATTGGGTGAAGAAGGTTGAGAATCTATATAAGCATGTTTCATGTTTTTCACTGCTTCTTCTATGATATTCAACTTCTCAAGAATAGTAGTAAGTTGATCTCTAAAGATTCTATGATCAGAAGTAAGATCATCAACTTCTATATGCAAACCATTCAAGTGGGAGTTTGCTTTTTGTAGATCTGTAGCAAGATCATCTATGTTTTGACTTAAGCAAACAGATTGATAATTGGAATAGTTTTGCAACCTTATGATCTCTTGAGGAGGTGATTCATCTGACTTCCTATAATGGATGAAGTCCAAATCTGCAACTAGATTATTCTGAAACTTAGGAATATGATTACCAGTTCCTAAGGATCTCTGAGGAATTTCTGTTTTCTTTTCTTTGCTTGCTCTGGGGAGCGGATATTCCATCATCTTTATCGTGGGAACTGCTAATTTCATACATACTTCACAATCTGAATGCTGACCTAAATGTTCAGCCTTTTGTTGGTATGTTTCAAAATTTTTCGGCAGACTGGGAGCAGAAGATTCTTCTTCAGGAATTAAATCCTTTGGATTGAAGTCATTTCTTTTGCAGTAATAACATTTTCTTGACTTTCTATTTCTATGATTAAGAAAATGATCATCAAATTTGGATCTTCCAGGGACTGGTTTGTACAGAGGAGTCCTGGGAGGAGAAAATAAAGGAGAATTATACACAGAAGGTTGTTTCTCAGGTTCTGACTTGGAAGAATTAGCAGATAGATTAGAAAGCTGTCTATCAAGGCTAGGATATCTTTGACTTTGGGATTTTCCTAGTCGTAGCATAGACTGACCTTTATCATTTGTATAGATCTGCATGTCTGTAGCCGTAGGAGGCCTTATTTGAGTAGATATGGGATCATACTCAGTAGACCATTCTATATATATATATATATATATATATATATATATATATATTGTTGGTGGTATTATCTCCAGACTGTCAGCCTTCATGCTATATCTAAAATCAGATCAGCTCTTGATAGCAACATTCATGGTGGCCTGGTGGCACAGGTATATGAAAGTCGACAAACCATCCTTTTTTTTGCTTTATAATACAATTTCATCATAAAATTATATGTTTGTTTTATTATAAAAGATTACTTAAAAAAAAAAAATTGTGTTTGTTTTATTTTTAAGAGAATTTCATTTTATTTCTTTTCTTAAAAAAAAAATAAAAATAAAAATAAAAAATCATAATATATATGTATTTATATATTCTTAGGTCAAACATAATAAAATAAAAAAAAAATTAAATTAAAATTAAAAATAAAAATTCATAAAAAATAAAACAAATTATAAAAATAAATACAAACAAAAGAAAATAAAATTGCCAATGGATTTTTTATAAATTCTTGAAAACAATATGGAAACATGTTTTGTGATTTTACGCTAAGCAAGAAATCAACAATGGAATAAGTGCGCAACAGGTAAAAAACTCTATTTATTTATTTTATATTTTGCATTCATACTTAATCTCACATTTTATGATGATCTCACAAATTTTATTGCACGATTAGTACCAAGTTTGATTGCAGGAATGAAGACGCTCGCATTCCATGCTATAGTGATTCTCAAGAATAAAAAAACTCTTTAGAAAAACATGCTTTATTAAAATCTTGAAGGAGCTAAATTTTTCATCACATGTCATGGCATTTGTCTCTACACGGCCATCTTTCATAAAAATTACGCCATGACATGAGAATTTACCTTTCTCCTTCCCAACTTATTTGTCATCCCTGTTGGAGTCCACTATTTCATTGCCTTATCCTTCATGACTTCGCACGCGCCTATGTTTCTGAGTTGCATACATCTGTTTATCTTTTTTTCAGTTTATTTTTCCTTGTTAATAAAATTGTCCAACTCCCTTTTCCATGACTACATTGCCTTGCCATAAACATTGTTTCTGCTGGAATCTTTCCTATAGTCCTACCAATCTTTTTATCAGAACTCGCATTGAATGATGTGGGATTCCTTAAGGCCAAACTTTCAACAAGTCTTTCCCCATCAACCTCAACACCTTATCTAGGATACATACTAGAGTCCCTTTTGAGTACCTAGAGGCTTACATACCTTAATGGCAAGTTTTCTCGCTGACAATCATGGGAATACATCACTGTTCCTTGATCGTTAGATCTTGAAAGTAGCTCAACATCAACTCAATTATTTGCACTTCAGAAGATGTACTCAGGTACCTTGGCACTCATTGACATCAATGATGAGTTGCCTCACATTAGTTAACGACATTCATCAATGGTTGGTAATCCAATGACTTATCTTCATGCTCGACATCAACACATTCATTTGCACGACTAGAATTGTACCATTGGGTTTAGTAGTGGGTGAAGACTATACACTATTCCATGACTCCATCAACAGATGCAACAATATTTTTTTTAGTCATATGAGAGTACCACAGTTCCACTTTCATATATCCTCTTTTCCATGATTCATCAACAATAGTTAAGATTCCTCCACTTCACATTCTCTAATCCATCAATTACAATAGTCGCAGCTACAACAATAGTCACCTTTCACATGATCCTGCAACAGTGACATCTTCCATGCTCTAGCAGTCACATCATCCATATTCCTATTTCATAGTTCATCAACATTTTGGGTAAGTGGAGGTATGTTTTTTTCTACTCTTTACTCATGCAATTCCTTACATGCTAGAGTGAATGAATTTGGAAACATTCCTCACCATGCTCCCTTTCCTTTTCACTTCTATGACTCATGGCACGTTGCATGAGGACATGCAACCAATTCAGTTGGGGGGTATGGAACTATATTCGCTATCATCAATCCATTTTTCCACTATGATCATTCAATTTTTTGTCTCATTAACCATTTTCCAACATTTTTTTTTTCCAATGATGCTTTGTTGCACTTTACTTGATAAGCATTGATACCCATATTGGCATGATTCACAAATATGAAAAAGGGATTTCTTATACTCAGTGATGTTTCCTTATGCACATGGATAGCTTATTTTTTCCAGCAAATAAATGGGTAAATTATTATCATAACATCCAGAGAACAAATAATGAAATGAATGTTGTTTACACAAGAACCAACCTTATCTATATTCATGGTTGTCACACAAGAACCAACCATAAAAAAATGTTAGTTGTTACTCATGTAAATCCCATCCTGGAAATATTCATTATCATTGCTCAAAGACAAAATTCAAATGCCAAAATTTCTTGAGAAGATCCATGCACAGTTGCATGAGGACATGCAACAAGTTCAGTTGGGGAGTATGTTGAGTCTCAGAATTGTTGCATTTTGATCCTCTTTTCCTTTCGCCATTATCCATATTCTACCACTCCATAAACCATTCATTAATACCATTTCATAATTAAATATGGGTTTAACCTTGTTATTTTCCAAATCATTTATTTTAGTATTAAAAGGGAATTTGTGATTAAATATTAGCAAATTGACATGTTTTCATATATATCTCAAAAATGTGTGAGCTTTGTCATGTGTAGGAATATGTGAAGGATTAATTCAAAAAGACTTCTCGAATACTTCCTCCACCATTTCAAGATTTGAGGAGATAATTCAAGCCTATTCCAGGGAGAGGATCATGGAGATTTGGTTGTCATATTTTATCCAAGATATATGAGAGATATGTGTGAGGATTCGAAGTGATAATATTTTGTAATAATGGGAAATTGGTTGAGAGAAAAGTTGATCTGTAATTATGAGATTCTTATCTTCTTTTCAAAGCTCTTGTGTGTAAAAGAGAGTGCCCTCTCTTCATGAGAGGAAGAGAAGAATTATTATTATGTAGATTAAGGGGAGAATTATTATGATAGGTTCTTGAGGAGAACTGTTATGATGTAGATTGAGGGGAACTGTTATGATGTAGATTTGATTAACAAAGAGACTCCTTTTGTAAACCTACTTGTTGAAGATTAATGCAAGATTGAGTTCAGTGATCTTGTGTCTCTTAGAAGTTAGCATCTAGTGATCTAAAGCTTCCATGTTGGCATCGACAAGGGCCACCGATCCATCTTGGTAAGCTTATTGTAAATTGTTAATGCATATTTTCATTTCAAGTATTTGTCATTTTGATTTCATGTTATTTTGTTTGATTTCACTATTCGAATTTGTTGCAAAGTATGGTAATGCAGGAATAGTTGGATCTCCATATTTCACCCTACATGAGCTTTAATGCAACATTCCACTTGTTATTTTAGTTTCTCCAGGAGATAGAATCAAAGTTCATCTTTTCTTTTCATGAGTCATCAATGAACATGTCCATCACCTGAGCAAGATCTTTTGCTTGTTTATGAGTTTTGCTTTCCAACTTTTAAATTGTGTGAAGATTGTCATTTTTAAAAGTGTGTTGATTTCTAAACGGTTTTCTTATTTAGCTATACTAAAAAGACATAGGAAGCTATCTGTTATTGGCACATATAGTGTATCAATTCTACTCATTATGATTCTCAGTTGATAATTTATGTCTGGTAATATATTATGCAAATAATTGCACCAACAATCTTATATAATTAAAAGCTATCAACTACTTAGAATTTATTACAATAAATATTTGAGTCAGATAGATAAGAGCGAAAGCTCCAAATCTATACTAAAATCTACATAATTAAATAAAAATACATTCCTCCATCGATCTCACGTGATCATCTACTCCAAACATTAAACATGTTCTTTAATTACAATCCTTTGAAAAAAATTATGCGATATGCCACTTTTAAAATAATAAAAAAACACTTCAAAATGTGTGTTAGTGCACCTAGCTGTCCTCCACTCACGCTTTGCTAGCGATGCTCCTGCATCATAATCCTTTGGCTGAAAACTTCATGGAATCATGTCCATGAGCTCTTGTACTGACCTTCCATGCTTCTGGATATCCGTTTCATTTACCCAACCGACTTCTTCTATTGGGCATCCCTTCTATTTTACAAAATATTCAAAATACGTCTTCCTTCTGATATTCTTACCAATTCCCCAATCTACAATTTTCTCTATCTACGACATCTCTGCTATAGGCATCTTCTCTTTCCACTAAATCTCTTTTTGATATTCTGATCCTCTGGTTCCATTTCCCTATAAGGATATAGGTCTACACTGTTGAATATGGGTGATATACCCACATCTTTTGGCAACTCTATCTCATAATCATTCTCATCAAATTTTATGAGGATATTGCATGGTCATATCTTCTTCAGCTTTAGTTTATTGTATGTTCCCCTTGAGAACCTTTCCTTCCTAAGATGTGTTATAACTTGATATCTAATTTCAAATTGAAGTTTCCTCCTATGTTGACCAACTCTGTGTTTATGTTCACTACTCCTCCTCCTCAACTTCTCTTTGATCTGATTATGAAGTTCCTTCATTTCTACAGTGAAGTCTTCAGCTTCGTCACTTCTGAATTCACTTTGTTGCAGATATATTAACTCTAAGACTCCCCTTGGCTTCATTCCATACACTATCTGAAATGGAATTTTCTTGGTACTTCTATTTACCGAGTCATTGTATGCAAACTATGATTGTGCTAAAATTTGATCCCACTAACTATGATGTTCAGTGACCAAACTTCTCAGCAAATCTCCTAAAATTCGATTCACCACTTCAGTCTGTCCATCTGTTTGAGGGTGATACATAGAACTAAAGGATAGTTCTTTCCAAGATTCTTCCACAATGTTCTCTAGAAATGATCAACAAATTTGGTATCCCTGTCTGAAACGATACTCTTGGGAAATCCATGAAGTCTCACAACTTCCTTGAAAAACAAGTTAGAAACGCGCATTGCATCACCGATATTATCACATGGGATAAAGTGTGCCATATTCGAAAATCTGTCAACTAACAAAAATATGGAATCACTTCCTCTTTGTGTTCTTGGCAATCCCAACATGAAATCCATGCTTAGTGCATCCCAAAGCCTCTCTAGAATAGGAAATGGTTGATACAATCCAATGTTTAGTTTCCTTCCCTTTGCATACCAGAAAATATTACATATGTTCACAAACATTTTCACCTCTACCCTCATACTGTCCAATATTACAAAATTTTCAACTATGCAAATGTTTTTTCATGACCAAAATGTCTGGCTAGACCTCCATTATGATTTTCCTTCAAAATATGATCTCTCATCAAGCACTTTTGTATGCACAAATGGAAACCTTTGAACAATAATCCTTATTGAATAAAATATTTGACCCACTGGCCTCGATCTATGAGTAGATGATTTGCAGATGCTTCATATGCCTCTTTGAAAACTATATCATCACGGTACATATCCTTAAGGTGTTCAAACCCCAAGGTTTTCACTTGAAATTTCTAAAGAATTAGAGATATTGATGCAGACCTATCAGCCCTCGGGCCGAGATCCACTCACAGGATCATTCTTTATCTCCCTCGAGCTAAATCGACTCTTTAGATTCCCTGTTGGAATCACAAATTATCGATCCACAGGTCCTTTCGGAAGCTCTCCTATGTGAACAACACTAGGCACAAGCTCCGCCCTTTTGTGCGACCACAACACTATGTAATGTCCCCACTTTGGGACATCATCATAGGGTAGAGATTTATGATGACCAGAGTAGCCAGATGGATGCTAGAGCGAGTACAGGGGTATTTGAGAGGCATTGTGGGGTCCATCTTCCATTGATGATCATATTCCATCATTATGAGCGATTCCACACAGGTTGGCTTTGGTTTCATTGCGTTCCAATGATTTCCATGATTTTGACTATTTTGAGCCATAAGTCAATGGAATTCACTAAAGAGGTCATTTTCGGCACATTACTTGGAGGAACCTCTTAGTGTAATAGCTCATTGGAATCGGGAGGAGAAACACTACAGGATGGGATGGCTAGAAGTGACTTTCAGTGGCCAAGGAAGCCACAAGGAGAGATAAGGATATTTTCAAAGGTAAAAAGGTTAATTAATTAATTGAATGTTAATAAAATGAAAGTCACTTTGGAGGACAAGGTGAGCCAAAAAGTATAAAGGAAAGGCAAGGGCCTCTTCTCCTTCATTCATGTATGATCTTATTTTGATATCTGGCTTTAGCTAGTGAGCCCATCTCTTGGGGGTTTTGAGGGTTTTGACATAAAAAACCCTAGAGGACGATTCGATGGTGAAAGATTCCACCTATCTTGTCCCAAGCTTGGTCTCGGAGATGTAATACTCTCCCACACCATTATAGTTCCATATCTACTCAGTTGCAGGAGGATTCTACATCAGTTTCATGTGCAGATAGAGAGAGGGCACACCAGTTGAGGGATTCCAGCAAGAGGGGTGCACCATCTTTGGAGACAGATTCGTTGTAGGAGATTGGCAGGGCCGTTGAGGATTCTATCACTTGGGTTTTCATTGCAGGGCCTTGGACATCAGATCTAGTTTTTTTTGAGATAGTTTTATGGCTCAGATTATTTCTTGAGCAGTGGGGCGAATTGAAGAGAAGGAGGGCACTTTTGAGATCCAGATCTAGTCTGTTTGGAGGGGTTACACTTCAGATCTGACCCTGAGAATTCACCTAGTGACTTGCAGTGTCCCGATCTATATTTCTGGATATTTTTAGAGCATTTAGAGGTCTCCTTCAGCAAGGCTGAATTATCTAGGGTTTTAGTCATCGAGTGGGGTGCACCATTCAATGGGGGATTTCAGATCTACAGAGATTGAGAGGGATCTTGGAGATTCGGTCACATGGGTTGTTCTTACCATCACCCGATCTATAAGTTGGCATATTTCTTAGGGTGATTGGACACTTTTGCTAGCAGGGCCGAGTTATTGAGGGTTTCAACCTTCTATTGGAGCATGGCATTCTTCATCTAGAGAGTTTGGCATTCAGATCTTCTTATATTGAGATTCATTTATTATTCAGCCTTCAGAGGCATCTTTTGTATTAGTGGGAGCATTTTGTAGCATCTCTTATCTATTGTCTATCTTCTTAGCCATCTGTTGAGCATTCCAGATCGACATCTTCATTGTAGCAGGTTTCTCTATTTTATGAATAAAGAAGAATTGAGATGTTTTGGCTTGTCTATCTTATTGCATATGGTTGAGGTATGTCCATGGTTGTCTATTCTTGTTATTTGTTTTAAACCTTCATATAAACACACCTAAACAAGTAATTCAACAAAGTGTTTGACGAAATACCACAACCAGAAAAAAGTTTTAAAAAGACACAAAAACAGTGATGATCCTTGCATAATGGCTTGGGATCATTATAGTGGTATCAGAGCTTAAATCCTGCAAACCTGAAGGGTCTTTCATAGGGATAAATGGATAGTGGGAAAGAAATGGATGAGAAATCCCTTGAGATATCAAGTGCGGAGATCATGTATGATGGCCTTAGCAAGGAAACTAAGGCTAAAATAACCTTCCTACAATATGTAGCCTATAGAAATCCCCATTGGAGAAAATGGGATATTTTACAGGGGATGATCATAGCAGGTGAAAAGAAAAAAGAAGCAGCTATATGGTGGGAAGAATAGAGAAACCCCACACCCATTAGGAGCATGCAACTTTGCTACAGTTGCAAGGTGTCTTGGGAACCTGATCATAGGTGTAGGGGTAAGGGTAAGAAGCATATTTTTGAGGTACGAGAGGACAGTGATGATGAGGCATGTGAGGATGGGTCGATTGAGGCTTATTTGGGGCAGTCTGATGATGATAGTGACACTGGCATAGAGGCTAGTGATAGTGACTCTACCTCAGAGGATAGTGATGATGACTCTTGCACAGAGGCTAGTGATGCTTGCACGCTTGAGGAGGATGATGACCTTTGTGTAGTGGATAGGCAGATGGATGGACAGGACGATGTCACCAATATCTCATCAAACATGTCACATACCATTGATGACCTTACGCCTCAGCAGAGTGGTGACACTAGTGAGGATTCACACGTGTTAGCACCTAGAAATGATGATCTTCCTATGGGGGTCGTGACACATCTATCACCTGTTCAGACACCCATGATAGCCACGTCACATGAGGAGATCAGTGGCACATCAGGTATGATGGATGAGCCCAGTGTGAGGGATGCACACCATGGACAGGTAGACCCACAGATCCAGGAGGAGGAACAGGACGTACTGATAGTTGACCTTACACTTATAGATCAACACGAGGAGATGGAGTCACAACTATTGGAGACTCCATTGGTTGAGAAGATTATAGAGGCTAACAGGTTGATGGAGCACTTACTTCCAGGATCATCCTGCAGTGATGAGGATGCACTCTTTAGCTATCAGGATGATTATAGCATCTGTCTGGATACATCTATATGGGATCCAGGTGCAGATGATAGTAGCAGGTTGAGTGCACAGGAGGATACAACCACTCACACCAGATATAGTATGATTCAGAGGGAGCTAGCAGTTGAGAATGATGTGCAGTTATGTATGGACAGACCCAGTAGCACCGTAGACAATGGAAAATTGAGAATGTCATCGTATGCAGAGGATGTTTTTGGGGATTCTAGAGCTGGCACTAGTAGGACCGACGCTAGTAGTGAGGGGTCTGAGGTGGCACCTCAGTATGACCATGATCAGGAGTCACACCACTCAGTGGCACATTTGAGAGTTAGTGAGGATATGATCAGGGCAGCCACTAGACGTACTGATGATATGCATGTAGTGATGGTAGATTACTACAAGAGAGCATCAGTGGCACATGGTAGTTCAGATGAGGATATTTCCATGGAGGATTTTCATACTCTCAGGGAGAGGGTATTTGTGATGAGGACTGATCACCAGCAGTTGTTGACTGGGCAGGACTACCTATTGAGGATTAGTGATACATATCATGAGGCTCTGAGGGAGCAGGAGCTGGAGATGGACTGACTCACTCAGGAGTTGGAGAGCACTCGAGGATTCTTGAGAGGCACACAAAAAACCCTTCAAGAATCAGAGTCTAGATCAGACGGGTCTCTTGAGGAGATCCATCAAAGATCCACATCATATTTCTTAGTGGACACTCATATGTATGAATCATTCACATTGATAAATGATGTTGGTGATCGAGCAGAGGAGCACCAGTTGATGGGGGACACTCCCATTTGTGTCTTGGGATTGGTTGATCTCCATATAGAGGTTGATATAGCCGTACACCTAGGATCTGTGATGCAGCATGAGTTTGCGGGAGATGACATGAGTATGATGGAGCATACCGTGATGAGTGATAGCACACAGAGAGATGTCGAGATATATGATGGCATTCGAAGGGGTATAGTGCCTTGTAGGGAGGAGACACACTCACGGGAGTATGGAGACGTCACTCCTTTGCAGCAACACATAGTTGTGGGAGATCACCTTCACCATTTTAGCAGTTGCATGGTAGATGAGAGATGGAGGTTGGTTGAACAGCAGTCGGAGGGGTTACGTCCAGTTGTACTGGATGGTGGGGAATCGGTGATGACCACAGGAGAGAATCTTTCATGGATATCGATGGACAAGCTTCTGGTCGAATCCTGGGGATTGACCAAATCCTGTGATGCCTTCCAGTCCTACAGTCAGCTGCAGATGTCTCTATTAGCCTGTCCTGATACTTTTATTATAGACAACAACATGAGGAGGGATAGGCCGTGGCTAGGGGCATGGAGAGTGAGTAGCCCGAGACTACATGACATGAGTACTTTTACAACATACAACAGGTTAGAGGTGGACCGTGTTAGATAGATAGTTGAGACTTGGTGTGTGATGGTGAGCATCATAGACCAGGAGATGACAGATGAGCGTCGAGGGCTTCCGACAGTGATCAGACCAGCACAGGAGAAACTAGCAAAGATTGGAAATGATAAAATTCCAAGTTTTACATGGGATCTGGGAGTACACTTGGTTAGTAGGATGTCTCACTACTTGATGACTCAGGTGGCACCAGAGAGCCACACATTCCACCTTAGGTTGGTTTGGAGGGAGCCTGCGGGTACTTGTCCTATGGGGCGAGACCTTTCCTCCCTTGTGATCATCATGATAGGGCATGGATATGTTTGGATAGGTACTTCTTCTACAGAGGTGTCTAGGTCGATATAGTTTCTAGGCAGCAGGTTCAGTGGTCAAAGGTATTCAGCTTGAGGATCCAGGTGAGGAGGATCCAGTATGTATGCAGGGGACAGATAGTCGTGGTCAGAGTAGTGCAGTGTCGGCATGATGATCTTCGATAGAGGTTAGCATGGGACCCAGGGATTGTAGGATTGAGCAGTTCATTGACCGACAGGGGAGAGTAGACCATTGCAGGGGAAAGTTATTCTAACTTTCCATTGAGCTTCAGTGTTGAGAGGAGCTCACCGCTTGCAGGCGTCTCACGGAGGTCTTGCAGTACCTCATTCTGGCATCAGTATGTGCAGTTGATGGAGGCTGTGTGGATCTTGGTAGAGACTAGGAGGATGGACTCACTCCGGGATGAGGCCATGTGTCAGGTACAAGAGACTCACCGAGTTGGTGTATTTCAGAATTATGTGTCCCAAGGGCTAGCAGTTCATGACTTGATATGGGACCCAAGGGGCAACATGTGTGATTGTTCATCTTCTGATGGGTTCTACTATGCAACCCACAGGTGGACATGGGATCCTGGTATTTTATTTGAGATGATTTGGTTATTGCTTGAGAACAAGCAATTTTCTAGCAGGGAGGACTGTAATGTCCCCACTTTGGGACATCATCACAGGGCAGAGATTTATGATGACTAGAGTAACCAGATGGATGCTAGAGCGAGTACATGGGTATTTGAGAGGCATTGTGGGGTCCATATTTCATTGATGATAATATTCCATCATTATGAGCCATTCCGCACAGGTTGTGTTTGGTTTAGCTGCATTCCAACGATTTCCATGATTTTGACTATTTTGAGCTATAAGTCAATGGAATTCACTGAAGAGGTCATTTTCGACACATTACTTGGAGTAAATTCTTAGTGTAATAGCTCATTGGAATCGGGATGAGAAACAATATAGGATGGAATGGCTAGAAGTGACTTTCAGTGGCCAAGGAATCCACAAGGAGAGATAAGGAGCTTTTCAAAGGTAAAAAGGTTAATTAATTAATTAAAGTGATTTAATTAATTAATTAAATGTTAATAAAATTAAAGTCACTTTGGAGGGACAAGGTGAGCCAAAAATTATAAAGCAAAGGCAAGGGCCTCTTCTCATTCATTCATGTATGATCTTATTTTGATATCTGGCTTTATCTAGTGAGCCCATCTCTTGGGGGTTTTGAGGGTTTTGACATAACAAACCCTAGAGGACGATTCGATGGTGAAAGATTCCACCTATCTTGTCCCAAGCTTGGTCTCAGGGATGCAATACTCTCTCACACCATTCTAGTTCCAGATCTACTCAATTGCTAGAGGATTCTACATCAGTTTCATGTGCAGATAGAGAGAGGGTGCACCAGTTGAGGGATTCTAGCAAGAGGGGTGCACCATCTTTGGAGACAGATTCGTTGTAGGAGATTGGCAGGGCCGCTGAGAATTATATCACTTGGGTTTTCATTGCAGGGCCTTGGACATTAGATCTAGTGCTTTTTGAGATAGTTTTATGGCTCAGATTATTTCTTGAGCTGTGGGGTGAATTGAAGAGAAGGAGGGCGTTTTTTAGATCTAGATCTAGTCTATTTGGAGGGGTGACACTTCAGATATGACCCTGAGACTTCACCTAGTGACTTGCAGTGTCCCGATCTATCTTTCTAGACAGTTTCAAATCATTTGGAGGTCTCCTTCAGCAGGGCTGAATTATCTAGGGTTTCAGTCATCCAGTGGGGCGCACCATTCAGTGGGGGATTTCAGATCTACAGAGATTGAGAGGGATCTTGGAGAGTCGATCACATAGGTTGTTCTTACCATCACCCAATCTATTAGTTGGCATATTTCTTAGGGTGATTGGACACTTTTGGTAGCAGGGTCGAGTTATTGAGGGTTTCAGCCTTCTATTGGAGTGTGGCATTCTTCAGCTAGAGAGTTTGGCATTCAAATCTATTTATATTGAGATTCATTTCTTATGCAGAATTCAGAGGCATATTTTGTATTAGCGGGAGCATTTTGTAGCAGCTCTTATCTATTGTCTATCTTCTTGGCCATCTGTTGAGAATTCCAGATCGACATCTTCATTGTAGCAGGTTTCTCTATTTTATGAATAAAGAAGAATTGAGATGTTTTGGCTTGTCTATCTTATTGCATATGGTTGAGGTATGTCCATGGTTGTCTATTCTTGTTATTTGTTGTAAACCTTCATATAAATAGACCTAAACAAGTAATTCAGCAAAGTGTTTGACGAAATACCACAACCAGGAAAAAGTTTTAAAAAGACACCAAAACAGTGATGATCCTTGCATAATGGCTTGGGATCATTACACACTATGACTAAGGCCCAATTCCAAAGGCACTTGTTTCAACTCGCAACTCGCGAGTTCGTGAGTCCTGGCTCCCGAATATTTCTTCTCAATCCTGCGATATCCAAGAACACGAAATGGGTACATCTCTTCTTTTGTCAGCGCCTTCCTTGCACAACCACCATCTAGGCTAAGATATAACATGTCTCGCTACTCGCACCTTCGCGAGTTGTGGTATCCAACCTTGGCACATTCTTTTCACGAAATCTCGAGAAGTGATGTTGAATTTTCTCATCGCGATTTTGTGGCTTCGCAACTTGGAGCACCCAACTCTTGGGCCCTTACCTTGCGAACCTCCGAGTTCACGAGATCCCTTGATCTCTGCCACTTCTCCTCCTCTGATGGATGACTATGATTCTCTCACGACTTCACCACTCGTGACTTGGAGCACCCAAATCCTGGGCTCTCACCTTGCAAACCTTCAAGTTCATGAGATCCCTAGATCTCTACCACCTGTTCTCCCCAAATGGATGGTCTCAATATTCTTGTGACTTCTCCACTCGCTAATTCGAATGACTTCCTTCTCTGAACCTCGATGTATGAGCCCCTGATATAGAGGATATTGTGACACGTCTCCGCTCTTTGATGAACGATTCAGATTTCCTCGGGACTTCGCTAATCGCGACTTTTGATGTCGAGTGCCTGGACTTTCATCCTCGGGACCCCCGAACTCCCGAATGTCGATATCTCGATATCACCCCTTTCGGGAATTTCGCTCTGCTGCTCTATGCATGAGGTCTAACCCTCGTGCAAATCTTGACATATCTAACAGTTCTTGACGATTCTGAACGAGATCCAACGGCTCAGAATCTCTTCGGCTCTTGCACTCCTCCTGCTGCTCCCTGGATGTGAAATCTTATCCAATGGCTCAGAATTTCATGGCTGATCCAATGAAATCTATGGATCCTCCTGAGCTTTAGTGCTTTTCTTCCAGACTTGGAAGAATTTCGAATGTTCAAAGGCCTCGACCTTTGTCCTCCTTTGTCTACGAACTCTGCAACTTGAGTCCCGCCTGCGCATATAAGAACATTGCTCCTCCTGAGCTTTTGCTCTCAAATCCTCAAGGGATTCCACAACTTCTATGCCTCTACAAAGTCTTTGCACACAACATGCTACTCTTCTGAGCTTATCCAATAATCAGACCTTAAGGAAATGAATCCTTCTTCCTTTCTCCTGTAGATGGAGAATTTGTATGCCCTCCTGGCTATTCCCTGCTCAAGCAACCTCTTCCCGAGTGTCTGAGGGTGTTCAACAACCATGCAAAGATCCTTCAGTGGACTCTTCTTCTATTTTCCCAAACTTAAAGAGTTCTTTTCCTCTCTGTGCCTATCTGCACATCTACTCAATGCCCACCTGGTAGAGTATCTTCTTACAGAACATGCAGTAGTTATGTCCTCTCCTGTGCACCCTATGGACTAGCTCAATGCCCACCTGGCAGATATTTATAGAACTCCTCAGATATTCTGTCTGCAATTGTGTTCCTCCATATCCTTGCCTCCTGAGGTGTTCAACAACCTCAAAGGTCTTCCTCTGAATTTTTGATTTCATCTACTATGCCCTCCTAGCACGTCTTTGTCTGACTCCGCATAGTTCAAAAGTGAATCTATGCACTGGTATCCAGACACTGTAGTACTCTGTCACACCCTCCTAGAATGAAACCACAAAGAACCTCTCAAACCTGAAATCAAAACAACTCCCTGCAAATATCTAGCATACATCTACAACATAAATAACACACAAAGACATTCACATAACACAGACAATATGCAGGAAAAACTGCTCTGGTTTATATTAATCAAAATGTCTCTTTGCAAAGGTGTTTTGAGCGCGGACTATAACAAGGTCTCAGCTCCTTTTATTCTACTCTCTACTCGCAGACTCTCTACAATGAGATACAATTACCATCAAAGATATTTTACATGAGGGGGTTCTTTGATCTCTTCCCTCCAATCTACCTACCCTTTTCAATGGCATTGAATGGGTTGTCTAGTCCACAAATCAGATCTAGATCTTAGCCTTCAAAACATTAAAGTCCTATCTACTCTACTCCTATGCAAAGCACGACTTCAAGGGTCACCAACCTAAGACATTAAATTACATTCAAATTCAAAATTGAAGACGAGGGTTGTGCCTCTCTTCAGCTTTGAATGCACATGATGACATGGTTGGCTGGCTTGCTGGATGATGTGGAGAGATTCTCCTTCATCATACTCTTCAGATGAAAAATTCATGAGCTTCCCCTCTCAGCTTTGGAAATCCTCCTGGATCCCAAACAAATTTCTGGAGTTGTTCATCTGCTCCATCTCCCTGCTACTGCTTCTACTTCTGTGTTGTTGCTGCTTCTTCTCTTCTTCTGCTCAGCTTCTCTTCGTTGATAGTTTTTGTTGACCCTAAAATCAGCTCCCTGATCTTCTTGATCAATTCATCCAGCTGCTCCAGTGGTTGGCTTTGCTCATGTAGTCTCCTCGACTGCAAAATTTTTCTACAATTGGGTAGATCACTGTGATCTCCCATGCCTTCTTCATCTGCTTCAAACTTCACCTATTGGATGTGCATGCCCTGCACTATCACCCTTCTCTCCAGGGCTTCAATTTGTTCATACAGATCAGCCAAAATAATGTTGTCTACTTCTTCTTCTTCTTCTTCTTCTGCAAGCTCAAAGGCTACAGTCTTTTCAATTTCCTGGCTGAAAATATTGAACCACTCCTTATAATGCCCATCTTCTTTTCCTACTTGGGCAGTCGCAAATACCTGCTCCAATTATTCTTTGATAGTCTCAGTTGGTTGTCTTTCCCTTGTTGTGGCTGCTTCATCTGCAACACAGACTTTGGCCTCCTCTAGGCTAAGTGGAAAGAATATATGAATTCCTCTAATCATCAGAAGATTCCTCATATATTCCTCCTTTGTCAGTTGCATTTGCTGATCCAAACTCACCTATGATTTCATGAGACTCTCACATAGCCTCACCTACTTATCCCTGCCCACCTGGAAATATGGGATTTTCCTGCTACTTCCTTGGTAGACTATAATATCAACTGATCCCATCTTTATCAACACCTCACAATGAATTGAACTCACCTCTGAGTCCATGAGACTTTCAGACAGTCCTATATCTATTCCCTTGCCCACCTGGAAAACTGGAAACTTACTGTTGCCCTACTAACAGTCTGTGAGATCCCGCAACGATATCGATCCATTACCCTCCTGGAAATATGAAATTCCCCGGCTATCCTCATGACAATCTGTGAGATCCTGCAGTGATCTCAACCCCTTTCCCTCTTGGCAATTGGGAGTTTTTTCTCTACCCTCCTGGAAGTTCTTGAGATCTTCAACTGATACCATTTCCTCCTCATCATCACTGAGATTTCTCCTAGTCTTTGGCTCACATATATGAACCCTCTCTTCTAGTCTGTTGAGGTTTTCAGCATGCCTCAACCACCTTCTCAACAGCCTACACTGTCTTCTAGCCATCAACTCCTTGACTAGAGATTTTGCTTTCGTCTTCCTCATGGGCCATTCGTATACCCATCTCAACCTTGTATTCTTCTGCATCTAAAATGCAAGATTTTCCATTTCTGCCCTTATATCAATGGGTTCTTCTTCTATTTTAGTTCTGCTCATTACCTCCGGGTTCTTCATTCTAGCGAATCTATGGCCTTCAATAGCCATATCACTGTCTCCGTCTGTTCTCCTGAAAAACCTGATGCTGTCACTACGAAATCCTGAGTGGCTTTGATACCAACTTGACGCAGACCTATCGGCCCTCGGGCTGAGATCCGCTCACAGGATCATTCTTTATCTCCCTCGAGTCGAATCAACTCTTTAGATTCCCTGCTGGAATAAAAAATTATCGATCCACAGGTCCTTTTGAAAGCTCTCATGTGCGAACAACACTAGGCGCGAGCTCTGCCCTTTTGTGCGACCACAGTGCTATGACCAAGGTGCAATTCCAAAGGTGCCTGTTGCAACTCGCAACTCGTGAGTTCGTGAGTCGTGGCTCCTGACTCTTTCTTCTCAATCTCATTCCTCCTTGCGATTTTGTGGCTTCGTGACTTGGAGCATCCATCTCTTGGGCCCTTACCTTGCGAACCTCTGAGTTCACGAGATCCCTTGATCTCTGCCACCTGTCCTCCTCTGATGGACGGTTGCGATTCTCTTGCAACTTCACCACTCGTGACTTGGAGCACCCAAATCCTGGGCTCTCACCTTGCGAACCTCTGATTTCACAAGATCCCTAGATCTCTGCCACTTGTCCTCCCCAAATGGATGGTCCTGGTCTTCTCATGAATTCGCCACTTGCTAAGTCGAAGGACTTCCTTCTCTGAATCCCGATATTCAAGTCCCTGATAGAAAGGATCTCGCGACATGTGTCTACTCTTAGACGAATGACTCAGATTTCCTTGGGACTTCACTACTCATGAATTTTGATGTCAAGTTCCTGAACTTTTGTCCTCGGGACCCCTGAACTCCTAAACGCTGATATCCCAATATCACCCCTTTCAGGACTTTTGTTCTGTTGCTCTATGCGTGAGGTATAACCCTCATGCAACTCTCGACAAATCTAATGGCTGTAGGTGATTCTGAATGAGATCCAACGACTCAGAATCTCTTCAACTTTTTCACTCCTCCTGCTGCTCCCTGGATGTGAAATCTTATCCAATGGCTCAGAATTTCTCGGTTGATCCAACGACAACTATGGCTCCTCCTGAGCTTTAGCGCTTTTATTTCGGACTTGGAAGAATTTTGAATGTTCAAAGGCCTTGACCTTTGTCCTCCTTTGTCTGTGAACTCTGCAACTTGAGTCCTGCCTGCACGTATAATAACGTTGCTCCTCCCGATCTTTTTCTCTCGAATCCTCAAGGGATTCCATGACTTTTGTGCCTGTGCAAAGTATTTTCACACAAAGTGCTACTCCTCTGAGCTTCTCCAATACTCAGACCTTAAGGAAATGAATCCTTCTTCCTTTTTCCTGCAGATGGAGAATTTGGATGCCCTCTTGGCTATCCCCTACTCAAGCAACCTCTTGTTGAGTGTCTTAGGGTGTTCAACAAACCTATGAATATCCTTCAATGGACTCTTCTTATGTTTTCCTGAGCTCAAAGAATTTTTTTCCTCTCTGTGCCTATCTGCACATCTACTCAATGCCCACCTGGCAAAGTATCTTCTTATAGAACATCTAGCAGTTATGTCCTCTCCCATGCACCCTATGCACTGGCTCAATGCCCACGTGGAAGAGCTTTACAGAACTCCTCAGAGATTTTGTCTACAACTGTGTTCCTCCATAGCCTTACCTCGTGAGGTGTTCAACAACCTCAAAGGTCTTCCTCTGAATTGTTGATTTCAGCTACTGTGCCCTCCTGGCACGTCTTTGTCTGACTCTGCAGAGTTCAGAAGTGCATCTATGCACTGGTATCCAGAGACCACAGTACTCTGTCACGCCCTCCTAGCATGAAACCACAAATAACCTCTCAAGCCTAAAATCAAAACAACTCTCTGCCAATGTCTAACATACATCTACAACATAAAGAACAGATAAAGACATTCACATAACACAAACAATATGCAGGAAAAACTGCTCTGGTTTATATTAATCAAAATGTCTCTTTACAAAGGTGTTCTAAGCATGGACTGTAACAAGGTCTCAGGTCCTTTTCTTCTGCTCTCTACTCATAGACTCTATACAGTGAGATACAATTACCATCAATGATATTTTACATGAGGGGGCTCTTTAAGATCTTCCCTCCAATCTACCTACCCTTTTCAATGGCATTGAATGGGTTGTCTAGTCCACAAATTGGATCTAGATCTCATCCTTCAAAACATTAAAGGCCTATCTACTCTACTTCTGTGCAAAGTACGGCTTCACAGGTCACCAGCCTAAGACATTAAATTGCATTCAAATTCAAAATTGAAGATGAGGGTTGCACCTCTCTTCAGCTTTGAATGCACGCGCTGACGTGGCTGGCTGGCTGGTTGGCTGATGGTAAGAGATGCTCTTGCATCAGATATCCTTCTCAATGCATCAACAACCTTATTATCATTACCAGAAATATGTTTAATGAAAAAAGTGAATTTTTTCATAAGCTCTATTCACTTAGCATGTCTCTGGTTTAACTTCTTCTGTCTGGTTATGAAATGTAAATCCTGATTATCGCTATACAAAAAAAAAACTTTTGGAACAAGGTAGTGCCTCCATTTCTTCAAGGCTTGGACTATGGTGTAAAACTCTTTATCATATGTAGAGTATTTTCTATTAGTTTCATTCAGTTTCTCACTGAAATATGCAACATGCCTATTATCTTGGCTCAAGACCACTCCAATTGCTACTCCACTCGCATCGCATCTTACTTGAAACGTCTTCCCGAAATATGGCAAGACCAGAATCAGTTGTTTTGTTATCTTCTCATTCAATATATTGAAGCTCTTCTCATCCTCTTCTGTCTATTTGAAAGACTTATGTCTTTTCTTCACCGTATCCATCATCTATGCATTGATCTCACTAAAATTTCTGATGAAATTTTGATAGAAACTCACTAATCCATGGAAGATTCTCGCCTCAAATATACTCTTTGGTGATGGTCATTCTCTGATTTATTTCACCTGCTCTGGATCAATCTTCAATTCATTTGAATAGATCACAAACCCCAAATAAATGAGTTATGTCTTCATAAAAGAGGATTTCTTTAGATTTATCAACATCTTCTCCCACTGCAATCTCCTCATGACTAAAGTTAAATTCCTCAAATTCTCCTCTCTATTTTTACTGAAGACTAGTATATCATCTAGATATATGATCACAAACTTACCAATAAAATATTTCAACACTTCATTCATCAACCTCATAAAAGTACTTGGGGCATTGTTTAATCCAAACAACATAACAAGCCATTCATACATTCCCTCATTTGTCTTGAAGGTTGTTTTCCATTCATCACCTTCCCTCATCCTTATCTAGTGATATCCACTTTTCAAATCTATGTTTGAAAAAAAAATTGCTCCACTTAAGGAATCCATTAAGTCATCCATTCTTGGCTATGGGAATATGCACCTAATGGTGATTTTGTTTATGTCCCTTGAGTCTGTACACATTCTCCATCTTCCACCCTTCTTCGGACTCAACACAGTTGGTACTGCGCATGAACTCAATCTTTCCATGACCAAACCTTTGTCCATCAAATACTAGACTTGTCTCTTCACCTCCTCATTCTATTTAGGTGTCAATATGTATGCTTATTTATTCGACAAAATTTCTCCTGGTATTAAGTCAATTTGATGGCTAATACTTATAATAGGTGGCAATGAGATTGGAAACTCATCCATGAATATGTAAACAAAATTCTCCAGTAGCTCCTAAACTTCCTCAAGAAAATACTCCATAGAAGTTCTTGTAAGGATAACCTTCAGCTTCCTCACTACAACAAACTACATCTCTTTTTCCTTATTAACTTCACTCAGGAGTTCCTTCCCACTCATGAGAAGTATACTCATGTTGACTTCTTCCTTCACCTTCTTTTCCTCAATTGGAAGCAACATGTGTGTCCTACCATTCTGTTCCAGGGTATAAGTATTTCTCCTCCCATCATGAATGAGATTTCTTTCATACTGCCATGGTCTCCCCAACAAATGTGGCATACATCCATGGGAATCACATCACATAGGATTTCATCCCAATATCCTCCTATTTTAAACTCAACAAGGAATTATTTAGTTACCGTTACATGATCACCTTTTTGCAACCATGAGACCTTATAATATGTCGGGTGAGTAGTCGTCTCCGGCTCCAATTTATCCAACATCTATGCGGATCTAAGTTATCAATGCTCGCACTATCAATTATCACCTTGAAAACTATATCCGTAGTCTTGAAAGATTTCCTGAATAAACTATTCATCTGCACCGGATTTTCAACCCGTGTCTCTTTCTTCAAAATAAATTTCTTCATCATCAGATGTATTCCATCTTATGCACCTTTTTCTTCAACATTCCACTTCTGTGCTTATGAAATGTGATCTTCACCTCATTTCTTCCTCTCGATACATTCCAAAGAAATGTGTCATGTCTTTCCACATGCATAACACTTTACCTCTCCTCCTCTACCTCTTTCTCTTCCTCTAGGAAAAGAGTTTCTACCACCACTATGTCCCTCGGGAACTTCCTCCTCTTTCAAAATGACTATGTGGTTTCTCTATCTCATCTTTGGGAATTTTTTCCATGTCTTGGGAAATTCCTTTGCCTCTATTTGGACTTCGTCCTCTGCCTCGTTGACTCTACATTATGACCAACTTTTCTTCTTCTTTCAGAGCAATCTGATAAGCATCCTCCACTGTCCTTACTTACATCATGCTAATTTCATCCTGGATTTCATATCTCGGGCCGTTTATGTACCTAAAAACTTTCTCATCATCCTTTTCTCTTTGTCCAACCCTGATATTCAGCTTGTAAAATTCCTCTGTGTATTATTTTAAATTTATTCTCTTCTGTCTTAGGTTCTGCAACTTCTTGAATAGATTTATCTGATAATACTTGGATATGAATTTAGATTTTAACTTGGCTACCATTCTATCCCATCTCTTAATATTTTGGTTTCCTTTGCTCCTTATATCATCTTGTAGTTCATCCCACCATAGTGTTGCATGTCCTTTTAACCTAGTGGAAACATGTTTCACCTTTTTCTCCTCATTGACATCTTCCTAATCAAAGTACTTTTCCATGGACCTTATCCAGTCCAACATCTCTTCAGCATCCAAATTGCCTTCATACATTGGGATGTCTATCTTTTCTCTAGCTCCCAACTTGAAAAATGATTTCAGCAAGTGTTCCTTTGCAACATCCTCTACTACAGCTTCCTCAACTTCCCTCTCTTCACTTTATACATCACTGACGTCTCCAGTGTCAGGTGATATCCTTCTTTTTGTTTCCATGGCATCCAATCTTTCTCTAAGTTCTCTCATCTCCCTTTCCATATATCTATTCACTATAAGTGGATCAACACATCTCCTAGGTGGCATTGTGTTGATGTATCTGATACCACTTTATGATATCATCCTACTTCTTTGTCTCCTTTTACTACAGAGATCAATTATGTTGCTTAGATACCACTTGGTGCAACCCCCCTTCCCTCCTGGGGATTCTGCGACCTCCCGGTCTTGGATCTTCAAATTCCTAAGAATAATTTGCTCTTTAAGCCTTCAATAGACCCTAAATGATTAACACACAGGTCCTTTTGATGTCACCTATAGGTTTGAATTACCCACAATACTTGTTCTCCGACACTTTGGAAACACCAACTCGCAAGCATTAGCTCCTGCACTAGTCTCTCTTTCTGATGTGACCAAGGGCTATAACCTTGGGCCAAATCCTTCACAACTTTAGGATTTGCGACTTTGCAACCTTCTCCCTCGATTCCTTCTCGAATACTTTCTTCTAAATTCATGGATCTTTGTCGCATGTCCTCCTAGATCTGAAGGTCCAACTTTATTTTTGGTTTCATGACTTCCTGAATATTTCACCCTCTCCACACTCAACTCCTTTGGACCTCTATCTACCAGATTCTTAAATATTTTTCCACTTGTCTTCATGGAAGCCAAAGGTTAGTATCCCTTCACAACTTCATGAATTCAGCGATCCCACTTCTCAAACACTTCAAATACTCCAAACTCTGAAATATCAAAATGCTTCACGACTATCCTTTGTGTACTTTCCCTAGATCTAACGGTATGGGATGATTTTGATTCCTCCCGAATAGATCCTACTCGTCAATTGTTGGAAACATTAAAGGACTCCTTCCTTCAAATATTTCTCACTTCTCTCCCTCTTGATCTCGTTCTCTCTAACTTTCTCTTCCTTAGAATGTTCACTTTGACACTTCATCAAATTTTCATCCTATGCATGCCTTGCAACATGTCCTCCTCCATGGCTTCGCTTCTTTGTGGATGACTTTCTCAACTCCTGATATTTTGAGTCAAAATACTATGTCACTCACTCCCAGTAAAAATTCCTTCAATATTGACTTTGAAGGATGATTGTGCACTTCTTGCAGAAGTCCTTTCACACTCTATTGTTCCCTCTGAACAATATGACTCCGAGTGTGTTTGGTCTACGAACACCTCCAAATTATCTCTCTTGAAATGTTTGAGTCAAAGAAGACTTTGTCATGCACACCTTTCAGACACTATGCACTATTTTCACATATAAGTTTCATGTATTCTCTTTTGAGCTTATGAGTCAAAATAGACTCTGTCAATGCACACCTTGTGGAAATTATGCACACTTGTACTTTCTCATAGAAGAGAAATAATTGAAACTTATCTAAATCTTCACAGATTCATACATTCAACCTTGTAAATGCATCTTTAACATAAACACAATAAATAACAAATGATTTCAAATAAACAAAAAGTATACCATTCATTCATTTAGATAGACACATCAACACCAGATATTTGGGGACAATGCTCCTCTGTTATATTCATTCAACTAGAAAATATGTGTATTCATACAATGCTTCAACAACAACTTCAGCAAAAACCATCAACAACCTCTTCTGGGTAACAATATAAATCTTTATACAAGAGGGGCTCTTCGAGCCTTTTCATATAACTACTTTAGAGCTATCTTATCGAATTAAAGGCTATGAACTACTTAGAATTTATTACAATGAATATTCAATTCAGATAGATAAGGGAGAAAGCTCAAGATCTGTATTGTAATCTACATCATTCAAGAAAAATACATTCCTCCATCGATCTCACGTGATCATATGCTCCAAACATTAAATATGCTCTTTAATTACAATCCTTGCAAAATATTTATGTGATATGCCACTTTTAAAATAAATAAATAAAACACTTGAAAATGTGTGCTAGTGCGCCTAGCTGTCCTCCACTAGCACTTTGTTGGCGATGCTTCTACATCAAATATTGTAGTAGAAAACAATAAGAGATAATGTAGAGTCAAGGTGCAACTCCCTGGGGCCTAGACATAACACTTGGATCCTGGACAATGTCCCTATTATGATGATGAAATCATGTTCTAGGGTATGATACATCTAGGGTTTGATGCACACACGGGATGTTGATGATGCATGGCATGAATTTTGGTGAGGAGAGAAAACACTCTGTCCCATCTTTTCTAATATTGATGCCACATGGCCTTTGGAGGCCTCTCTCTCATCCAAGAGGGCTTGATGTCTCACAATTGTGCCTATTATGATTTTTTTTTTTCACTTTTAGCATTTGTAAAGGTCAACTGAGGGGACAACCCCCCTTCTAATTTGTTGTTTACATTTTATGTAGAAAAAGGTTTTAGGGTAGCCTCATATAAAAAGGATACCCTCACTTTCATTTTTATCATCATCTTTTCACTCACCACTTGTGGGTAGCTCCTAAGATTTTTTCCCCTTATGGGTAACTAGCGCTTTTCTCTAATGAAATATGCTTGGAAGGTCTCTTATGGATGTTTTTTTTTTTTTTTTGTATGGATATTTCTACAATTAGGGTGAAAATATCTTGGTTTCTTGGATGAAGTGATTTAACTTCTGCAATTATTGTTTATTCTATTAATGTTTATGGTGAAATTGCTAATTTATTGCAAGAAGTTTTGTTTATTGAAACCCTAAGAGAGGAACATAAGTTCTTCTTCCTCTCACAAGGTGACACCTATCTATAATTTGTGAATTTCCCTTGCTAGGGTTAGAACCCTAAATCCCTATATAATTGATCTTTGATTTAGTTTAAGCTACAAGAAGGGAGAAACAATTTATAGGGCCCAAATGTGATTTCACCCTATAAGTCCTTCTCCTAAAGATATAAAACCCAAGGACCAAATGTGATTCCACCTTAGGATTCATATCCTACCTCTAGGTTTCAAGTAGGCCAACCTTTAGGCTTCGTTTCCTTAAGAAGAATCCATACCCTAGAAAGGCATTAATATCAAAACTCTCTCTTAGTGAATTAATTGATAAACTCTCTTTGTCTCAAAAGTTTCAAGCATCCTACTAATTGTATTAACATTAACCTTTGAAAAATCACTAAATATTTTTTTATTTTATAAAAAATTTTCTAAATCCATCCAAATCACCTTAATTTGTTGAACATACTAATCTAGAGGTGGCTTAATTAACTCAGAAATAGCCTTTAACAATTGGATTATATCGTATTTGATATATGCTTAATTTTTATGGTCTATTGTGTTGTTTCTGAGCATTTATTATTGTTATTGTTACAAATTACTTAGTGTTGTTATAACAATGGTTTACTTCTACAATTTGCAACAAACATAGAAATATAACTTGTCTAGTGTCTTAAAGATGTATTTATTTCATAGTTTATCTTGGAAATTGCTATATATAT
>ML787269.1:282804-320104 GCA_009831015.1 Picea engelmannii
ATGTTGCAAAGTGTTCTTGTTCTGAGAAGGTAGCAAATCATCTTCACCACCTCTTTTCTTCCTTGACGTAGACCAACTATTCAATGATCAATATAGAGGGCGATAGGCTTAGCTACTAAAACTTTTATTTGATCCCTTGAGGTCACCAATGAAACCTCCCTTGTTGTGGACCTCTTCCTTCACTAAAATGAGGGAAGTATCTACTTAGCTGATAGTGGTATATTCTTCCATAGTTGTGCAATATTTGGGGGTCTTGTGGTGGCATTTTTGCAAGTACAAATCCTGCAATAGCAAGGCCTATGGAAGATAGGCTTTTTGAATGATCCTGAATTCAATTTTAAATGAGTCGTCTTGGGATTTTTGCTATAATTTTTTTTCTGGGAGGTTTCACATAGTGAGATTTTGCTGAGATTGGGGAGACATGTTATAGAACAAGTTTTAAAAATTCAAGGTTCTATTTCACAATAATTTCCGATATATATTCCATGTAATACAAGGTTTGTAACTAATATTGAAATCGGTTATGTTGACATTGTCATTGTAATTTTTTTTTCAATGAAGTTTTAGACTCTAAAATTTTCAGAATCCTGTGTTGACATTGTGAAGTACATGTGGATTTTTTTTCATATTTTGAATCATTTTTTTTTATGATATGTTTCTTGTGGAAGTTAGATTTTTGTACAAATTATTTTTTAGTGATTTAAGATATTTTTCCATGGTTAGCAAGCTCATTTTTTATATTTTTTAGAGACATGTTCCGATGTCTTTAAATAACATAAGATTTTTTGTTAAGAAAGTAAAACTACAATTGGGGAAGAAGACATGCATGAAATATATATGGTTTCATGTGGTTACTAGAAACACATTGTTTCACCTATTGGAAACCACTATAACCACTATTAGTACCCCTTCGAGTAGCACCTCATTAGACAATACATGTAGATAGAATTTCACTTCCATGCACCTTTAGGTATATAGTAAGTCCCTTAGGCGTATGTTGGGAGGCCTTTTAGGTCCTTGTAATAGTCATCACACATTAGACATTAAATATTATCATACATAAGTGAATATATGTAATAATACATGTAATAAATTATATTAAAGAATAAACTCACCTAACTAAAGATTCGTTGGAGTGGGTACAACTACCCAAACCATTTCCTCGATGTATAAATAATCTTGAGGAAGGAATATGAACTCGATTGGTTAACCTTCCCATAAATACTTCTTGAGTATGTGCATGTGTTCTTGATGTGAGTTCTCCAATGTAGTCTCTTCCTTGAATGGATGTAATCTACAAGATTACAACAATGTACCTAAAACCATCCTTATATAATCTATCCATTCATCTTATTTCTATAGTACACTGGGAACAACACTTGGAGAGACCATTCTCTTGTACCTGGGTAGTTGGGTAGTATGACTAAGGGCATGGTTGAGCCTCCTTAGTTAGTTCCCTGAGATATCTATATAAGTAATATCTTTGGACCCTTCACATATAACAGAGAGATATAGCTCTTGACACTCCCTTTTCCTTAGGATCCTGTGACCTTTTTCATTGATATAAGTCCTCTAGGATAACCACAATTTATGATAAGAGGGAAATAGAGGAGAATTATCATTTTCCCATATCGAAAAGGATTATACAATAAATACTATTGGCACTCATAAAAAATCAAACATGCCTTCCGAAGAAAATGAAGAATTTGAAAATAATCTAACCCAATTAAAAAACCAAGTTGATGAAATGATTGGTAGTATGTTGAAACAAATTGATTTAACACATTCTCAGAACTACCTTAAAAGAGAATTGGAAGACCAATGAAAAACAAGATGGATGAAAATAAGAATGACATGGAAAAGAATATGGATGAAAAAAAGAATGACATGAAAATGAATATGGATGAAAATAAGGAAGAATTATTGAAGTCCATAGAAGAAATTTTCTTATAGAGCTAAGAGGATTCCTAAAAGGGATATGGAGATCCAAGGAAATCATTAAAATCAGGAGAACAATGGCATTGATACTCAATCACATATGGAATCTTAGAATCATGATCATTCATTACTCCAAGAGAGCACCATGTTCCTTCTCCTAACCTGACTCAACTGACAAGGTTGACACCTTAGCAAATGGATGAAATAAGAGAAAATGGAATATGTTTCAATTGTAACAACAACTATAGTAAGGGGAATAAATGTGGTGAGAAGAAATTATTTTTCATAGACTGTGAAGAGGAAGAAGATCAAGAATTAGAAACATCACAAGATGTAGATATAGAAGACACTAATCCAACAATATCTTGTCATGCACTAGACGACACCAATACTCCACAAACCCTCAAGATACAATGATACATAAAAAATAAAAAGGTAATAATGTTGATGAATTCTAGTAGTACTCATAACTTCATCAATTGAAAATTAGAAAAATATCTTAATTACTTTGTATTTCGAGTAGTAGAGTTTCAATTAATGATTGTCGATGGAGGTACCATAAATTGTTTAATGAAGTGACATAGTATTGTGTATCCCAATTTTGTGTATAACGAAGGATATTATGTCTCGAGACCCTCATGTTGTAGATATGGAGTGTCGAGAGAGTACATGACCAACAATTTCCTTTTGCACAGTTGGAGACCCTTCTCACCACCACACAGGTCGCATATTTTCAGATGGAATCCACCACATCAGTTGGCTTCCTGAAAGTAGTGAGGCTTGCTCCATGAGGTACAAGTTAGTATTATGGTGAGCATCATTTCAATATTTAAGAAATTAAGTATGTTGTCTATTATATTGCTCTAGATTTCATGATATATAATTGGACATTATTCGTTTTTCCCTGCTTCACCTTGGTGGTTGACATTGTACCCTAGTAAGTGGTCTTTGACCTCAGAGATGGTTTTTCTACTAGGAACTTACTATTCCCCCCCATTTCCTTATTTCTTTGGACTTTAGGGTGTATTGACCCAATAAGGTGTTGTCCCTCATTCTATGGAAAGAAGGGGATGAAGGCCGATAGATATTGATGTCGGGTAAAAGATAAAATCCTATGTATGAACCTTATAGATGCTTCTCCCAGGGATCACCCAAGAAAACAATAAAATGCTTATCTTTGAGAAAAGGGGGACCCAAAATAAAATATTATTAAGAATGCTTAAAAGGTTAGTTGGAGGATAAGAGGTCTCATCATGAACCGACCTATCATGTCCATGAACATCTAGTTTTCTGACATTACCATCATCTATTTAGAAAGCTAGGGTAGTGTCTCTCAATTGCATGGTTGAGGGAAAGGGGGTCTCATCACGAACCAAGCATTTCATTTACACTAGGTGTTTGTGGGTGAAACTACCATTATTTGGACACCACACCACAAAAGTGGAATTTAACCTTTTCTTGAATTTATGAAAAAATGAAATAATGGAAAAATAATGGTCCTGGAAAAAGTGTATTACGAACGAAAGTACCACACCCTCTACAAAGGATCCCATGAATGAGACACTACGACCTCTTGTATTTCATGAGCCCTATTCCCATTGAGTCTTGACCCCAACCACTTCACCCACTTTATATGGCTTAGAGAGGGATCTCTTGGAAACAATCCTTGACCTAGGGAAAGATCTACCCAATAGGACACCTTGTCAACCCTCCCATATTCAATCTTGACAAGTCGCATAATGTCTTTGAGAACTTATTTGTTTGACATAGTAATATTTGATGCACATACTTAGGTGGATCATTTATTGATTGGATTCACTTATTATGATGTTATTACTTGAGATCCTTGGAGGTCATGATTATTTGTCATTGCAGGACCTAGTTGGTGGAAAAGTTTGGAAGAATAATCCTATCTTGGGCTTCCATAAGGCTTGAATCCCATAGGTGGATGCCAAGGGCCCGCATGCTCGATAAGAGAGATCAAATTTTGAATGGATAGAATATTACTTTGACAACATAAACCATCCCCCACATAACAAGCATTTTTTCTAGGAGAGGCAAAACATCACTTCTATAAGTATGACATCAGCTAGGGGGTTAGGGTTTAGTGGTGAGGTTGACATGCATTGGCACAAGGACGTTTTGAGGGGATTGAGTGCTGATCATGAAGAAATTTGTTTGGATGCTTGAAATGTGGCTTTGGTAATCCTTTATACTCTCCTCCATCACCAATGACCTTCTCCTAGAGCCAAAACATCCCCTAATGGGGTGACGCCCATATAAACTAGGGTTTTTATTTGTGCAAAAGTGAAATTAAAGTGAATTTTTTAATATTGCTTTGTAAAAGGGGAAAGATTAGGGTTGTTGACACCTAGACATTTGGGTTTCCCTTAATTATGTGAATAAACTATCTTAGTGACATTTTGTATAAATAAGAGATCATAAGATCTCATTTTATCATAACTCTCCCTCTTGTGAGAAGTATTTGGTCTGAAATTTTCGCTACACTTGGATTGTTTTTCATTTGGTGATATGGCATAATTCTTTTTGGTTATGGTTTGATGGTAATGGTGGTGTGCTATCTCTAGGAGGTCATTCTCTTACTTTTGTGGAGGTTTAATTTGGAATATTAAATATTTTTATTGAATGGTGTATTTTCTTTACCTTGTTATTATCATTTTTAAATCAAGTTGAAGTTGTTTTGGCCAAGGATAGATAGGGAGTATAAGGATATACACCCCTATACTAGTTTCCACCATTTTATCAATATTTTTTGCAAGGTTTTTGGTTGATTAAGTAACAGGATATACACCCCTCATATTCAAACCCTATATAGGTTACTTTCATTGGGAATTAATATGATTTACACCCCCAAGGATTTAGTAATCCTAGATATTTATTCTTGAACCCATTAAACCATAACTAAATGCACTAGTCTTGCATTGGAGAAACAAAATATTGCATTGGGAAAAGTAATTTCTTGTCATATTTACTTTTTCCAACTTGGATTGTGTTCCTTGTGCTTAGGGAACCTCACAAAAATAAGGGAATCCCCATCAAAGGTATGGCTATTTTTTTTGTTATAGTCTACATATTCATCCATTAGGGATGTAGAAACCCTAACTTAATTGCTTGAATAACTATCTTATCAACCATTGGAAATTGCCCAAGCTTTGCATACTTGTCCTACTTGCTCCAACACCCTTTTTAGAAAATTTTGGAGGAGTTTTAATGGATTATTTTCTTGTCATAAAACATTGATATTTACAGCCATAAGGTTCATATAATTTTCTGCAGAAAATTGTTTACAACAACCTTATCTTTTCATGCTAGTATCTTGGATTTTCATCTTGACTTTTGCTAGTCTTTAGCTAGTATTTCTCTTGTATATTCTACTTGATCTCTAGAATTTATTTTTCATATTATGGTGCCATTTGATTGCTTAAATAAATTTTTACTAACATATTCTATTAAGGACAACAAGATTAACTTTCTGGTCCAGTTGATTACATTGCAATATATGCTTGTTTTTCTTGTGTCTCCAGTAGGTATTTCACCCTTTGCAAGTTACTCAACATACTTGGAAACCATTGGACCCTCCCAAGACTTATTTCCAAGATATTCATACCATTTATATTTGACCTCTAGGGACTTCATCTCCATCTTCATCATTTTCCATCTCATTCCCCCTAGGGTCACCGAGATTCCCCTCTTGAGGTGGATACTTCACCTATAAAGCGACGGGGACATATTCCTAAGGTGATAGTGGATAAGTGACCTCTTATTTGTATCTATTTAGTGGTTGGCATAGGTTTTTCCCAACCTACAAATTGTGCGATAACATTTTGGTTCCGTTTTGGGGGAGGATTTTGAATCCTCTTCCAAACCCTAATGACACTTTGGAAATTTATCCCAAAGCCTTTATCACTTAGATTTCCTAGTGACTCCACCCAAGGGATGTTCCCTTTCCACATTTCTTGATGAGCTCTTATTGAAGATCATCTAGTGACTCTACCTTCCCAGAACCTACTTTTTCCTTTTTCCCCTTTCCTTCCTTTGATGAGCCTTGAGTGCATCTGGCGATTCCATTGAGGTATTTCCCTAAGTGATGGAAATATATATCTATGGTTCTTTCATGAAGAATTGTTGTAGACCCCCAACCCTCGGGCTGAGATCTGCACAGGATCGATCTTCTTTAAATCCACAAAATTGAATTAGTTCTTTTGGGCCCTCACTGGAACCCCATGAATTCGATCCACAGGTCCTTCCATGAAAACCCCACCTGCACAACATGCACCGGGCATGAGTCTTCACCTCCTTCTCACCAAACTCGAAATAGATTTCTCCCGACCCAACGGTCCTAGCTGTATTGAGATTTCGGTAGCTGGGAGTTTGAAATGCAGTGACCCAAACCACTACCTCCTCTACTTCACGAACTTCAAAATGTAGAAATGATGAAAAGGGGTGCTATTCCTTCGAATGCTTTCAGTATTTTGTGGTAACGTGAGTCCAGACTCGACATCTCCTGACTTTGGCCTCTCGAACACCCGGGTCCCAGAATGCCAAAAAGGGCTTAATGGTCTTTCCTCTTTCACTCCTTTCCCTTTCAAATCCTTGGTGTTCAAATCCCCGAATTCCCGAAATGGCTCAGATATTTTTCGGGATTTCGCAAACTGGGAGTTCACGATGCAGTGATTCCAAAATCACTTGCCTCTCCAAACCCCAAACTCCGAAGTGCCGAAATGTTGAAATGGGCTCAATGATAGCTAATCCCTGACCAAACCTCAGTCTGTGTGGCTTCTTCCTCCATGACCATGCCTTTCTCCAAGAAAACGTCGCATTTTGCGACTTCGGGGTTTTCAATGCAAAGTGCCCCAGCTCCTTGTCATCGAGATTGCCGAAATTTCAAACCCCAAAATGTCGAAAATCCAAAATGCTAAAAGTCACTCAGCCTTAAACTTCTCACAGATCTATGAGATCCAATGGTCCACGGGATTTTTGGCACTTCTCCATGAAGCATCTCCACCGTCTATTTTAGTTCTTCTCGTGCGTGACCTCCCAGAGGTTAAACTCTGTGTGCCTTCCTCCGGATCTGATGATTATTGGTCCTTTGCACTAGATCTGATGGTCCAGATCAGTTTCTCTTCCTTGTGCTCTCTCCTCTTGTTGTCTGGACGTGAAACTCGATGGTCCAGATCTCGCCTCTTGATCTGATCTAATGATAGTTGTGATCCCTTCTGAGCTTGAGAATTCCCTCCCTCCCCTTGGGAGATTTTCTAAAGTTTCAAAGGCCTCGACCTTTTCTTCCTCTGCAAACTGGATTCCCTTGGATATCGCCTGCATTCTAGGAATGCTATCCCTCTTGAGCTTTGTTCTCTCTTAAACCTCAAAAGGTTTCATGACCTCTACATTCCTTGCAGATTCCCTACGCACAACTATGCTATCCATCCTGATCTTTATTTACTCGAGCCTCTAGGGGACTCACCCTTCTGTGTCCTCAAAGGGAAATCTGGTGTCCTCCTGACAACCTTCTTCTCAAGCCCTCCTTGCTGGCTTAACAGAGTATTCAATAACCATATGAGTGTCTCTCTTTGACACTTCTCTTCCCCAACAGAACTCGAAAAGAGTCCTTTTGTGCACTCTATGCAACTGCTCGATGCCCTCCTGGTAGAGTTTCACATAACTTCAGACGTTCTGTCTTCCCTAAAATTGAAATACATCTCCTCCTGTGCACTCGTTGCACTCACTCGATGCCCTCCTGGCAGAGTTCTACATAACCTTCAATGATTCTGTTAACTCTATGCCTTCCTCTGCATAGTCTTACCTCCAAGGTGTTCAACAACCTTGAGGTTTCTCCTTGGGTCTAATACTTCCTCTGGTGCACCCTCCTGGCACAACTTTGTCCAAATTCCATAGAATTTAGAAGTGAACTCTATGCACTGGCTCAATGCATCCTATGAATTTTCTCAATGCCCTCTTGGCAGAGCCTTTACAAAATTCTCATCAATTATGTTTCTCCTCTCTGTGCTCTCCTCTTCAAAGTTCTTCCTTTAGGGTGTTCAACAACCTTGATGATTCTTCCTTGAGTTAATGACTTCAGGTAGTGCACCCTCCTGGCACGTCCTTATCTGAAATTCCACAGAATTTAGAAGTGCACTCCTACACTGGTTTTCAGAGACCGCGGTACTCTATCATGCATTCTTGCATGAAACCACAAAGAACCCAAACCTGAAAATCAAAGAACTCAATAGATAGGGAAATCTATCTATCCCTACAAATGGGCATCTAACATACATCTACAGCATATCATCAACACATAGAGACATTCATTCATGAACTCACATGCAGGAAAAATTTCTATGTTTGTATTAATCAAGAATTCCTGATTACAATGTGTTCGAGCTTGGGCTGCAATAGAGTCTTGACTCTCCTCTCTTCTCCCTATTCTCTCTCTATTATTCTCTGCCTCTCTATTTACTAATGCCTATAGATACAAAGGGTATTTTTACAAAGGGGGATCCTCAAGCACTTCCCTCCATCCTCACCAACTCTCATTAATTTACATTCAATTACATTGAATGGATGTCTAGTCTGAATCAAATCTATATCTCATCCTTACAATGATATAAGGAAAATTTTATCTAAAGTTTGTGCACATGTATGGCTTTTGACTCTTCATCCTTACAACATTTAATACAATTTCAAAATTTGAAATTTGAAAGTTAGAGGGTTGTGCCTCTCCTCTCCATTGAACGTGTGCTGGTTGGTTGGCACTTGATGACGTGGAGTGATGCTCCTGCATCATACTCCTCAACTGCAAAATTCATGAGCTCCTGCTCATGATCTTCCCAACACCACTGTTGAAATCCACCTGGATCCCAAACAGTTCTTTGTGGTTGTCCATCTGCTCCATCGACTTGCTGCTACTGCATTTGTTGCCCTGCTGCTAAGGCAGGTTCTCCTCTACTCAGCTTCTCTTTGTTGACTGCTTTTGCTGATTTGATCATCAACCTTCTGATCTCCTCAATTATCTCATCCAGCTGCTCCCAGGGATGGTTCTCCTTTTGCATCCTTCTCCATTGCACTTCTTCCCTGCAAATGGGTAGATCATCCCGATCCCCTATACTATCCTCTTCCTTTGTGGCCTCAACTTGCCACCCTACTACAAAATTTAGCTCTGCAGTCTTATCTTCTTGACTGATCTGCTTTTCAGTCATCTTCTTTGATAGACTTTCTTCTTCCATTTATCCTACTGGTGTATCCCTAGCTTTCTCGAGCTGTTCTCTAGACTGGAATTGTTCTTCATCTTCTGTTGCATGCCTCAACACTGCAATTACCATCTATTCATCTCCCTGGATGAAATTTTTGAGAGATTCCTCAGAATGCTCCTCTGCTAACATATGCATGATTGTATCCTCATGGCAGTCATCTACTGGCTCTGGATGGTTCAACCAATCCTCCAACATTTATAACTCCTTCTCCCAAGGAGTGAGCATGTCAACTATGTGCTCCTCTTCTTTTCCCAGGGCAACTTCTAATATATGCACCTTGATCCTGATAGTCTCTGATGGTTGTCGTTCATTTTTCATACCTGCATCACAAACACAGTTAACTTTTAAATCATTTGGCCCCATGGCCTCCTTCTGATATTCTTTTTGCACTATACCCTCATGTGAAATGCTTGTATTAGCCTCTACTGTACTATTTGGCAGGAATACTCTTATCCCTCCAATCATCAGAATGTTCTTTTGATCTTCCTTCTCTATAAATTGTCCTTGCTGATATGAACTCACCTCTGAGCTCAACTTCTCTGTCATCTCCTCTTGCTGATATGAACTCACCTCTGAGTTCATGAGACTTTTAGACAGTCTCATCTGTTCTTCCTTTCCCACCTGGCAATATGGGATTTCCTCTCTACCCTCCTGGTAGTCTATGAGATCCTCCAACGATCTCATCTCATTTCCCTCCTAGCAGTATAAGATACCTTCACTTGATCTCTTTCTATTTCCCACCTGGAAATTTGAAATTCCATCTCTGCCCACTTGGCATTCTATGAGATCTCTACTCAATCTCTCCTCTTCATCACTAAGATTTCTCCCAGTCTCTGGTTCACAGACATGAACCATCTCCTCTTCATCTATGAGGCGTTCAAGATACCTCAACCATCTCCTCAATAGCCTTTGTTGTCTTCTGGCCAACAATTTCCTGACTGGCCACTTTTCTTTCCTCTTTAGAGGCCATTCATATACCCAATGTGTCTTTGCATTCTTCTGCACCCACAATGCAAGCTCTTCCATTCTCGCCCTTATCTCAGTGAGTTCTTTATCCATCTCATCTTTTCTCTATTGCTGGTGGTTCATCTTTCCACCATGTCCATGGCCTTCAGTAGACATATTCTTATTCTTGTCTGCCCTCTTGGCAAACTTGTTGCTGTCACTCTGCAACTGTGAGTTCTTCCAGCCTTTCCCATAGTCTACCCGACTGTCTATTGATTTTTTCACACCTTGCAACAATCATCATATAGCTTCAACACTTTGTTTCCCTCTTTTGCCTAAAATATACGAGCAAAATCCTGCTCTGATACCACAATGTTGCAGACCCCCGACCCTCGGGCCGAGATCCACACAGGATCAATCTTCTTCGAATCCACAAAACTGAATTAGTTCTTTTGGGCCCTCACTGGAACCCCACAAATTCGATCCACAGTTCCTTCCATGAAAACCCCACCTGCATAACATGCACCAGGCGTGAGTCTTCACCTCCTTCTCACAAAATTCGAAACAAAATTCTCCCTCGACCCAACGTCCTGGCTGTATCGAGATTTCGGTAGACAAGAGTTTGAAATGTAGTGACCCAAACCATTGCCTCCTCTACTTCCCAAACCCTGAAATGCTGAAATGACGAAAAGGGGTGCTATTCCTTCGAATGCTTTTAGGATTTTGTGGTAATGTGAGTCAAGACTCCACATCTCCTAACTCCTCTCCTCTCGAACACCCGGGTCCAAAAATGTTGAAAAGGGCTTAACGGGCTTCCCTCTTTCACTCATTTACCTTTCAAATCCCCGATGTTTGAATCCTCGAATTCCCGAAATGGCTCATATATTTTTCGAGATTTCACGAATCGGGAGTTCACGATGCAATAATTCCAAAATCAATTGCCTCTCCAAATCCCAAACTATGAAGTGTCGAAATGCCGAAATGGGCTCAACGGTGGTTAACCCCTGACCAAACCTTGGTCCATGTGGCTTCTTCCTCCGTGACCATGCCCTGCTCTAAGAACACGTCACGTTTCGTGACTTAGGGGTTTTCAATGCAAAGTGCCCCAAATCCTTGTCATCGGGATTGACGAAATTCTAAACCTCGAAATGACAAAATGCTAAAAGGCACTCATCCTTAACCTTGTCATGGATCTATGAGATTCGATGGTCCACGGGATTTTTGGCACTTCTCCATGAAGTGTCTCCACCGTCTGTTTCAGATCTTCTCTTACGTGACCTCCCAGAGCTTAAACTCCATGTGCCTTCCTTCAGATCTGATGACTATCGATCCTTTGCACTAGATCTCATGGCCTAGATCTATTTCTCTTCCTTGTGATCTCTTCTCCTGTTGTCTGGATGTGAAACATGACAGTCCAAATCTCACCTCTCGAGCTGATCTAATGGCAGTTGTGCTCCCTTGTGAGCTTGAGAACTTCCTCCCTCCCCTTGGGATATTTTATGAAGTTTCAAAGGCCTTGAACTTTTCTTCCTCTATGAACTTGATTCCCTTGGATATCGCCTGCATTCTAGGAATGCTATCCCTCCTGATATTTTTTCACTCTTAAACCTCAAAAGGTTTCACGACCTCTACACTCCTTACAGAGTCCCTGTGCACAACTGTGCTATCCGTCCTGATATTTATTTACCCAAGCCTCTAGGGGACTCGCCCTTCTGTGTCCTCAAAGGGAAATCTAGTGTCCTCCTGATGACCTTCTTCTCAATCCCTCCTTGTTGTCTTAACAGAGTATTCAGTAACTCTATGAGTGTCTCTCTTTGAAACTTCTCTTCCTCAACAGAACTCGAAAAGAGTCCTTCTGTGCACTCTATGAAACTTCTCAATTCCCTCCTGGCAGAGTTTCAAAGAACTTCAGACATTCTGTCTTCCCTGAACTCGAAATAGAGCTCCTCCCATGCACTCCTTTCACTCCCTCGCTGCCCTTTTGGAAAAGTTCTACAGAACCTTCAGTGATTTTTTTATCTCTATGCCTTCCTCTACACAGTCTTACCTCCAAGGTGTTCAACAACCTTGAGGTTTCTTCCTAGGTCTAATACTTCCTCTGGTGTGATCTCCTGGCACAACTCTATCCAAATTCCACAAAATTTAGAAGTGCACTCTATGCACTGACTCAATGCATCTTGTGCATTTTCTCAATGCCCTCCTGGCAGAGCCTTTACAGAATTCTCAACAATTCTTCTTCTCCTCTTTGTGCTCTCCTCTGCACAGTTCTTCCTTCAGGGTGTTCAGTAACCTTGAGTATTCTTTGTTGAGTTAATGACTTCATCTAGTGCGCCCTCCTGGCATGTCTTTGTCTGAAATTCCATGGAATTTAGAAGTACACTCCTGCACTGGTTTTCAAAGACCATAGTACTCTGTCATGCACTCTTACATGAAACCACAAAGAACCCAAACCTAAAAATTAAAGAACTCAACAGATAGGGAAATCTATCTATCCCTGCAAATGGGCATCTAACATACATCTACAACATATCATCAACACATAGAGACATTCATTCATGAACTCACAAACACATGAACAACAACATGCAAGAAAAACTGCTCTGTTTGTATTAATCAAGAATGCTTGATTACAATGTGTTCGAGCTCGGGCTACAACAGAGTCTCGGCTCTCCTCTCTTCTCCCTATTATCTCTCTATTCTTCTCTGCCTCTCTATCGACTAATGCCTATAGATACAAGGGATATTTTTACAAAGGGGGATCCTCGAGCACTTCCCTCCATCCTCACCAACTCTCATTAATTTACATTCAATTACATTGAATGACTGTCTAGTCCAAATCAGATCTAGATCTCAGCCTTACAACCATTTAAGGAAACCTTTATCTAAATCTTGCACACATGTATGGATTTTCTCTCTTCGGCCTTACAACATTTAATACAATTTCAAAATTTGAAATTTGAAAGTGAGAGGGTTGCGCCTCTCCTCTCCATTGAACGTGTGTTGGTTGGTTGGTGCTTGATGACGTGGAGTGATGCTCCTACATCAAGAATACAAGCCCTTGGATCTCAAATCTATTGATTGATACCCAAAAAATTGCCCGATAAACCAATTCGATGCCCTCCCAAAGTTTGATTGTAATCCATTGGTGGTCATGCAACACATTGTTGAGTTTACCTGATGCATTTACTATGTGAGTGTACTACATGAATATGTATGCCTACGGTTGTTCCTACAATCCTTGGGAAATAAACATAGGGATTGAATAAATAATTCTTTCAAGCCGAGAAGTATATATTCTTTGATGATCCTCATGAGAGATTTCCTTGAACATTGGGGAACAAAACTCAAAGTCTTAAAGATACAATTTAGGACCTGGAGGACACTTTTTGAAGAGAATGTTTTGACCTTGATCCTATTGAAGGTTTGATAGAAACTCTTCTTCCATAGTTTGTTGAAACAACAATTAAAATAAAAAAATTTGACAAGTGAAAGGAGGAAAATTTTGAGTGCCTCAAGGAAATCATAGAAGAAGATGAAGAATTTTGTGAACAACTAATAGAACTTTGTCCTCACAAGGACTTTCTGGTTAAGTTCTATCGACAAAGAGAATATGAGCATGACACCATAATTGATGATTATGGGAGAATGCCTAACCTAACTTCAACTTGGGAAGTGGCCATTGCATATTTTGGAACAATATCATTATACAATGATGTGATCGAGAAGTATGGATACCAGGAAAACATCCCAAATGATGATGAAGCTCTCTCCATGCCTAAGGATGTCTACAAAATCATTAGAGATAAAGATCAAGATGATGAATTCTCTGATCCTATTTATGACAAAATGATTGAAGAATATCCCAATGAATATATAGATAAGACATATGATGAATATGAAGTCTCTTCCCTTCCACTTTATGGGGACATCCAGACCTCTGCTGCTCCTGCACATCAAGAAGATAACATGATGAGTTATAATCCTTTTGAAAACTTTGATTATTCTTTTCTCCATGACTATGTAAATGTAGAAAATTGCCAAAAGGATCTCAATGAAGTTTATCTTGCAGAAGGCCTAAATGAGACTTTGTTATCTTCTTTCCCTTTTGAAGAAAATGAAATTCTCTAAAATTGTGAAGAATTAATTATCTCCTATGATGCAAATCAATTCATGGAACAACCTTAGGATATAGTTGGTGATCACATCAATGATTTCATGCAGATTGCAAGATGTAGATGGGATTTCGGTTGCTTTATTTTTTACAAAGATCCTATATATGAAATTGAAGGAAAATCTCAGATAAAGGTGATCTAGATGGATCTTTGTGGCCATCCACCTTTTCCACTAAATCACCATTTTGAGCATGTGGTTTTGCTAAACCATGATATTCACCCTTTTTATGGGGAATATAATGTAATTTCATCTTCATTTATTAATTAAAGACATCATGTAATGATTTCCTAGTGGTCTTATGTACATGCCTACAACATAGCATTAATGCACCGGATCCCATTAGAACTTGGCAGTTAAGAAAACTCATGCTAGAGTAGTATTGGGATGGGTGACCACCACAAAAGTCATAGTGTTTTACATGCCTATGGAATTTTATAAACTTATTCCAATTTATCCCACATGCATCATGTGAATTGTTCTCCTCTCACTCTCTCATATATAATTTAGGTGAAGGAGGCCCTTTAATTATGCAATGGAGTGTGATGCAAATCTTGTTGTCAATGAAGCATAGCCAATATCTCTTTCTTTTCATAGATAAAGCTTGCTCATTGTGCTAGTTTTTGTTCTACAATGTTTCTCTCTCTCTTGTTAATTATTAGAAGTTGGGTTTCACTATATTTCCATGTTCTCTGCTTTATCTATGTGTATTTCCTCATTATATATTGGTTATATTTTTGTCTTCATGTCATTCTCAAAATAATTTGGATCAGTGGTATCAAAGCAGACTACTTCTTGTCATTTCTCAGAGTAGGTCCCCGACAAGGTCAAGGTATAGATAGTTGGGTCTCTATCTAGCTTCACTTGAGGAAAACTTCTCTTTCCAACCTAAATGACCTCCCATGGATAAAGAAAAGAGAGATGACAAAGAAGGATATCATTTCAATACATTGCTCAAGGAATCCCTCATGCGATAGAGGAACGAGATGATTGACAACTTTTCTCAGATCATTCGAAGACTACAAATGGCAACAATTGAGGCATCTTTGACAAGAAGCCATTTCACAAATGCGACACCCTTCAAGGTACAAGTCAATTTTGATATCTTGTTATTTGAAGGCCATATAGATGCAAATGATCGAGAAAAATGGTTGAATCTTCTAGAAGGTTATTACTTTGTGAAAAAGAAATTCGATGGTGAAAATATCACCTTCACACTCCTTAAATCCCTTCCCCTTATCATATATTGGTGGGAAGGTTACTGGGAGAGGTACACCGCAGATGAATCTACACTATTTGGGAGAGAACCCACTTGGGAGGCCTTTATAGATTCCCTAAAGGAGGATTTCTATCTTGTCATAAAATATGATGACCAATACATGAGATGGACAACTCCACGTCAGAAAAGAGACTAGATGGTATCATAGTACACCAACATATTTAATACCTTGCTCTCAATGCTGGGTATCAAAGACTCCGAACATCACCTAGTTTTGAAGTACCATAGTGGTATACATAGTTACATCCAAACATAGATGGATTTCTTGGACATCTCCTCACTGGGAGCTTCTTATCGATATGCATTCAAAATTGAGAAGAAATTCAAGCAGTAGAGTAAGTGTGAGAATCATGGAAAATTAAAATCTAACTCACATAATGAAGGACAAATCAAGGAAGGCCAACCTCAAGAGAGTCAGTCCTATATGCAGACAAAGAAGGGTAATGTGAAGTCTAAGAAAGACACTGGAAAGTGGTGTGAGTTCCACAACAACCCTTGGCACAACACTGATGAATGTCGCTCAAAACAGTCATTGTTGGTCGAGCTAAAAGATAAGGAGTCCAACCCTGACTTGGACCCTAATTTAGAAAATAATAAAAGGAGACAAATCATTGATGCAGAACCCATTTCTACTGTCACAACTGTAACAATCCAACCATAAGAGGATCCTGAGAAGGGGGAGTGAATCTTCCATTCATAGATGTGGTTGAAGGGGACCCCAATGCATTTTATTGTTGATAACAGAAGCCAAAATAACATCATCTCAATAGATGTTGTCAAGCAATTGGATTTTCCAACAACACCACACCCAAAACCATACAACATTGGGTGGCTTCTCCAAGGTTAAGATCTTCGTGTCAGCCAGTAGTGTCTCCTATCCTACGACATCAAGCCCTTAAAGGATGAGGTATTGTGTGATGTTTCCCCATTGGAAGCATGTGATGTTATATTAAGCCAGCCATATATGTGGAGGCATCATGTTGTCTATGAGTCTTGACCCCCTAGCATCATTGTTAATCTCAACGTCATCTACATAGGATACCAGAGGTAGTTCCGACTTTTGTCTCACCAAAATAATTCCACAAAGTAATCTCTCATAATGCGAAGCTTAGCCTATTCAAAATCCAATTAGAAGGTGAATAGAAGGACACAAAAACCACTACAACCTCATCCCAAGACCTTTCTATCCGGTAGAACAAAATTGACAAGATTGTAGAAGAGTAGCAAGATGTTCTTACTATACCTATGAGGGTGCCTCCACATTGCCCAGTCAAGCAAGGTTATAATAGAACCCTTCATACTCTTCATGTTTCAAATTCACCGACAAATTCCTCCCACACTCAAGTAGATCATGCAACTAGATTGGTTGAACAAATCCAACCCCTCCAGCAAAAGGTTCATGACAACCTTCAACAAGATAAGCAGGATATCTTCTTCAGTAAGGCAAGCAATGCACCAAGATTCAGATTTAACAGAAGTCTCCCCATCTCCCATGGGAACTTGATGCAATGGGACCATTTCCTCCTAAGGGGTGAGGAATGATCCAAATCGATCTTGGTGTCCATACACCTTTTATACTAAATCACCATTTTGAGTATGTGGTTTTGATAAACCATGATATTCACCATTTTTATGGGGAATAGAATGTAATTTCATCTTCATTTGTTAATTACAGACATCATGTGATGATTTCTATAATATCTCCCAGTAGAGCCCTAGTTGTAATTATGAATTTTAAACATGTTTGTTAGGCTAGTTTGCCGAGTTATAATAAGCTAGGAGGCTTATGTGATGTTTAGGCCAGAGAGATTAGGATGCTAAGGACATGAGCCTATTTTGTATATGTAACTATGAAAAATTATTAATAAAAATTATACATCACTGCGTGCAGACCCTCCACGAAGAAATATTTATGGGGGACTAAGCTCCACTAGGTGGGGAAGGGTCTAAGTGTCTAGGAATAGGGGCTAATCTAGAGGTCTTACCTCTAAAGGAATAATATTATATTATTATTATCTAAAGGCTAAGGTTTGACATAATATGTGTTGTCCTAAGTCCCTAGGGGAAAGGGGGATGAGTGTTAAGTGGAGCTCATGCAGCTTCAGGGATACATGTGTCAACTTGGGGGCATGTAGTTTTAAGTGGGAAAGTAAGCTCATTTTTGGGGATCTCATTCATGAGTCTCACGATCCTTCATCATTCGGTATGCACTCTCATGGGGTTAGTCACCCTAGAAGTCTGCCACACTCCACACTAATTCATGCACCAATGTAACCTGCAAAAACTGGAGTTGTCCTATGTATTTCTTGTGAATCCCGATGAACTCGCATTTTTTTTTAGACATGTTCTGACATAGCGTTTGGAGGTTGCTGCCAATGTAGTTTTGGCTAAGTTTGGTTCACTCCCCATTCTCCCATCCTTCACCTAACTTTTCTGGCCTCCATCGTGGACCTCTGCATCTTGAACGCACCTCTGAAACTAGTAACCCATGAAGCTAACATGTGTCTTCCTGTGAAGCACAACATATCTATACTTTCCAGATCCATGTTGTGCCTTATGAAATGGTGGTTCCTTCCATCCCCTGATCTATATCGAACCTTTCTATTGTCCTCACCTTGATGGAATTGAGTTGAATCAGGTTGAAGAAGCAACTTTTTAGGCCCATGGTTGAAGAGGAAGGTTGTCATGCCTATGAGAAACTCTCTCCAGGTGCGAGAAGGTGCTGGGGAAGTGAGTTCTCCTAGAGAGATTCTCGTAGCTTCTATAGAGCTCTCAAAATTTTAGTTTGTCATGTTGCTGAAGCCGCAGAAGGGAGGTGGAGCAGTCAATGGAATTTGTGAGAGTGAAGATGTATACTTCTGGGGTGGGACAGACATGTGGGGAATGAGACTCTCTGACCAGTGGGCATAAGTGACTGCTGGGAGAGAATCCTTCCTCTTAAACTATGTGACTTTCTGTTGTTGATATCACCTGTGTCTGTTTGACATAAGAGATGAATTCAAGAAGCAGGTTGTCAGGCCTATTAGAAAATCTCCTAGGTGAGAGAGTTTGATGGGAAGTGAGTTCTCTTGGAGGGAGTCCAGTAGAAGCTACATTATTTTGAGACTTATGGTCTAGCCTGTTGCTAAATACCAAGGTAAGGGAGGTGTAGTATCTGATGGACTTGTATTACTGAAGGCATACCCTCCTGGGATGGAGCGAGTGTGTGGGGAATGAGGGTCTGTGGGTTGTGGGCATAAGTGGCTCCTGGGATAAAAGATCCTTTCTATTGTTTTGTGCAACCTCCTTGTTGTCCTTGCCAAGCCTAGAATTCCCTTACTCAGTGGATTTTAGCCCCATCTTGGGGGTGACACACTTCTGAGTGTGATGAGAAACATGTTCTATGGTTGGGAGGTTTGTGGAAGTTCTACACATAGTTGGTGGTCTTCTATTAAAAGATAAGTACCACTTTAATGTTCATTTACATGTTGTGTATTTGTACATGCATTATAATTTATGAGTAATGCATGTATATGTTGTATGTGTAGGCTTACTATTATTTCCACACTAATCTATGTATTAGCAGAATATGTTGTATGTTTATGTTTATGTATGTGCACATGATAATTGTCATTTCTATGAGGTAGAATGTTATGGCCTAGGTGGCCTTCATGTGTATGAGGTTTCCGCAAGAATATTTGTGTGGAATATCCCAACAGGTTATGGCTGGGTATTCTACAAATTGGTATTAAAATGGTACCATAGCATAAAACCAAAGATACATTTGTTTGGTTGCATTTATCGGCCTATGGGTGGATGGGGATGTTACAAATTGGTATCAGAGATCGAGAAGATCAGAGTTCGGTTAGTGTTAGTAGTGTATTCCCACCTCTGTGGGGCCGAGGAAGTTACAAATTAGTATCAGAGCCAAGGTTCAAGAATTGAGCCTAGATAGGTCAGATAAGTGATCATTAGAACCAATGTTTCAGGGGGAAATTGTGTCAAGAGGAACAAATTTTTACCTCAGAACATTCTGAGTGCCAAGAGGTTACCTTGGCCGTGTTACGAAGCTCAGGAGGTGTAGCAGTATTATAAAAGCCTAATAGATGTGGTATTGGGCCGCAGAGTAATGTGGGCCATTGGAATTTGTTTAGGATAAGAAGGACAATTCCCAACCGTCAAATATGGAAAAAAGTGCAGGAGGGTTAATATGCAAGTCCTTTAGAATTCGAGAATTCGGATAAGTTATGTGTTATAAAGAGGAAGAGGTTGAAGGCATGAATCTTTGAAGTCCATATTTAATGCAGATCGTTCGTTAAGAGGGACACGTGTTAGCAGATTGGCTTGTTCGATATTTTGGCATTTGGGAAAATTAGTGTATGTTGGGGCGATAACTCCCGAAGCATGAAGCTCCGAAGCCCGAAGAGCTGAAGTAGTGATTCATGATGACATCAATTGGATTGACGTGGACACATGGTTTGTGTGCCATGTGTGAGTGGGTTTCGAACCCATGGAAGATTGAAATTCCATTTGGAATGTGACACGTGTCACCCATCTAATTGGGCCACATTTCAGCCGTTAGTATTCCTCCACGAGGCACTTTGTTTGAGCATGGTTAGTGGGCCCACAATGGAATTGATCACGATACACCAAGATTGACATCTAGGAGGAATTGTGGGGACCCAAGTTGCACGGGAGTTAATTCCACAAGGTCATCCCACAATCCAAACCATGGTTTCACTGAGGGGTTTTGTGCCAACGTCAAAATAATTGTAGGGTGAAAGGCGAGTTAATCCAAACCGTCGATGCGTGCCCCTGCAATTTGAAAGGAGTAAAGGTTGATGTGACATGTTAGTGTTCGAACATTGAAACCCTGGGGCCCAGAGGACATGTGCCACTAGATGCCACAATCTAGATACCAGACTCACCAAAATAATTGTGCGATGATACATAGTGGGGGGAACCCCCACCGTTAAAGGTAGAAAGGCAAGGCGGGGTGCAAAATTCATTATGAGTTGTAAATATGAGCGCTAATGATCACAACCAATGAGACTTGCATGAATATTAACCACTATATGAAAATAGTTATATCTTCTTGTTGAGGGTTATATCTCATCTAAATCATTGGTTTTTGATGAACAGTGGATCATAGATCTACTCCCCACACTTCGCAAGTTCTCCCATTTGACACTCTGAGGAGTTACAATGACTTGGGTTAGGAAATTTCGAACCCTGGAGGCCCAAATTTCTGAATAAGCACCTATCGAACTAGTGCTAGGCCATAGTTGTGGTCCCATGCGAATTAAGGTCTCAAGGAAAACGGGGGCTAGCACCCAAAAAACAAATTGTGATAAAGAAAGGAAAAGGGGTTAGGAAGGAATCCCGTGGGTTTCGTCTGGTTCGAACTTGCATCAAAATAATACTAAAGACCTGGGAACTTTATGATAGGGTGTAGAAAATATATAAGATTCATTATCTCAGAGAAAAGATATTGATGCACAATATGTGCATCAGAGAAGAAGAAACAATTTTAAAGGATCATAACTTTCTGCTCAAGGCTCAGAATTGAGCAAGGAAGCCGTGATTGGAAAGGTCTTGGAAAGAGGATTCCAAATGTAAAGGTTACATTAAAATAAAAAAAGTTCTAGAGATTGGATATGTAATTCAAGTTTGAAGCTAGCTGGGATAGATGGATCTAGAAAACAAATAAAAGTTGAAGGTTAATTTCAACATTAGTAAGTGGCTAGAAATGCAAAGGCAACCAAGATTGATTTGGCTAGAAAGTGCTCACGACAAAAATAGTCATGTATAGTGACTACAATGAGAGCACAAGAAGATTGAATAATCCAGGAAGAATTGAAGACTTTTGGGATCATCAAGGAAAAGTTTCACATGGGAAATAAGTTGCTAAAATTGTGGTAGCGCTGCAATAGTTGAATTAGGGTTGGTTGAACAACCATAAGAAAAAAAAAAAAGAATTCTTTCATGTTGAAAGTGTTGTTGATGATGTTGCTATATATGGAAGGAAGAAACATAAACTTGAAGGTTGGTTAGGTTTGATAAAAGAAGCATGAAATATTCTACTCCCATCATCCATACAGGTAACATCAAATTTATTAATGGAAGTCATGCAGGTATGAGTTTTTATTACTCTTTTTGCATAATTGATGAAGGGAATTTAGGTAAGAAATTCCTTAGCCAGAGTTATTTTATAAAATCACATGATTACATTATTTGAATGCATACCAGAGGATGTGGTAAAGGTTGGAGGCCTATATTAATTCAAATATTTTTATCTTCTGAATGCACACACTAACATAGTATAATTTCATGTTAATTTGGTTATGGGGTGGTAACCAAATAATTAAAAGATAAGAACTTGTTATAGGAATGAATGTAGGTAAATCTAGTCATGTATGAGACCAGAACATGGTTGGATATGGAAAGGTCATGAGCCACATAGGTACTAAAATATTCCTACCTTTAAATAAAACTTGGGCTACAACCTTTTTTATAACAGTAATGAACATCACAGAATTATATTCTTGGTGTAGTGTTCGGGTCAAAAAGGAAGGCATCCAATTAATTGGGAAGACAATAGGAAGTGTGTGGATAATGTGTCAACACATTGGCAAGAATTCCAAGTTATGGATGGTGAGATACATGATTGATATAAAGATCATTATGTAATTCAATGCAAGGTACACTGAGTAAGTTTTCATTGAGAATTGCACTCGTGCATAGTAAGTGGTAGAATTGTGCACTAAATGCAATGGTTGAATGTGTTTTGTAAGTACATGCATATATATTATTGCATGAAAATAATTGTTACTAACATATGAAATGTTGTGAACTCATGAATTTGAGGACATTTCATTGAGGTGTTAGACATTGCAATAGGAAATTTACAAGTCAAGTAGTCACATGAGCATTGACTATAGGAAATTTTCTTGTTTAGAAAAAGAAGTAATGAACTTACATATATTACTGTGAACATGTATATCCCTAGAATAATGAGTCATTATATTTTATTAAATTGTTTGGTAATTGTGATTGAAATGCTAGGTGAAAGAAATTCTAAGATCATTGCATAAGGTGTTGTACATATTGCAATTGAATTATGATGTACAAGAAATACTAACAATTTGTTGGTTGTATGCAAGATGAAGCATTGCAAGAAAAATGGTATGTAGTTTGGTGCCTATGAAAAACCACAAGGATGGTTGCATTCATAATATGGCAACAACCGAGAAGAATTATGAAATAGAATTTCATGTTTTGGGGGGGAATTGAATTCCCTTTTAAACTAAGTTTGAGTTCCTAAATGAATTATTTTATGTTCTCTCATGATAAATTCATGTGGGTGATGTAGATTAGATGATGTTGATTAAAGTTAGAATGTTGAATACAAAGAGTAGCTCGGGGAAGATGTTGATTGGAAATTTTTGAGGGCAACTAGAACTATTGGAGCCACATTGCTCTAAGAATTATGGTCTAGCCTGTTGTTGAATCCAAAAGAAAAGGAGGTGTAGAAGTCAATGGAATGTGTGACAGAGAAGGTGTACACTCATGGGGTGGGACATGAATGTGGGGAATGAGAGACCATTGGTTGGAGTGTTGTTGAGGTTTGGTACCTTGGCCTAGACCATGTTGATATGGTAGTCTTCATAAGAAAAAGGTGAATGAGTAGAGTGTTTACGTCTATGGAGTCATAGCCCTACTTAGATTTTATCAAGAGTGAGATCTAAGGTTGGGTGGAATTTAATGGATCTACAGCTAGTCGGTGCTTTCAATGAGGTTTAATTGAAGCTTGGAACAAGGAACAATGAGCTAAATTCTTTCCTGAAGCAACTCTATGGAATAGAGAATTTGAGTTCAGCTACAGTATGAACATGAGAATTGGTGCTTGAAAGTAGAGCACCAGGTGGATAATAGGCTTCTAATAGCTAAAGCTTGGACCTTTTTGAAGAATTTTTGAATTATATATGTATAAAAAAGTTGCACTAAGGACAGTGCAAAAATAAGGGGAGGGGATTGTAATATCCCCCAATAGAGGCCCGGTTGTAATTATGAATTGTAAACATGTTTGTTAGGCTGGTGAGCCAGGTTATAATAAGTTAGGAGGATTATGTGATGATCAGGTCAGAGAGCCTATGATGATAAGGCTAGGAGCCTATTTTGTATATGTAATTATGAAAAATCAATAATAAAGATTATACATTGCTGCATGCATACCCTCCATGAAAAAAGAGTTATGGGAGACTAATCTCCACTAAGTGGAGAAGGGGCTAATTATCTAGGAATAGGGGCTAATATAGAGGGCTTACCACTAAAGGAATAATATTATATTAGCATTTCCTAAAGGATAAGGTTTGACATAATCTGTGTTGTCCTAAGTCCCTAGGGGAAAGGGGGACGAGTGTTAAGTGGATCTCATGCATCTTCAGGGAGACATGTGTCAACCTGGGAGCATGTAGGTTTAAGTGGGAAAGTCAGCTCGTTGTCAGGGATCTCATTCATGAGTCTCACAATTTGGAGGACGGGTCATGATCCTTTAGCATTCGATCTTCATTCTCATGGGGTTAGTCACCCTCAAAGTATGCCACACTCTCGACTGATGCATGCACCCGTGTAACTTGCAGACACTGGAGATGTCCTGCGTATTTCCTATGAAACCCGATGAACTTGTATTTTTCATGAATCACGTTGTGTCGTAGTGTTTGGCGGTTGTTGCCAACGTAGTTTTGGCTAATCTTGGTTCACTCCCCATTCTCCCATCCTTCGCCTAACTTACCTCGCCTTTGTCATGGACCTCTATATATTGGACGCACCTATGAAACCAATAACCCGTGAAGTTGACCTATGTCTTCCTATGAAGCGCAACATATCTAAACTTTCTAGAGCCATGTTGTGCCTTATCGAATGGTTGTTTCTACCATCCCCTGAGTTATATTGAACCTTTCTATTGTCCTCACCTTGATTGAACTGATTTGATGCTATTTGAAGAAGCAGGTTATTAGGCCTATGGTTGAAGAGGTAGGTTGTCAGGCCTATGAGCAACTCTCTCTAGGTGAGAGAGTGTGTTGGGGAAGTGATCTCTCCTAAAGGGAGTCTAGTAGATACTATAGATATTTGATAATTCCTGTCCAACCTGTTGTTGAAGCCCCAAAAGGGAGGTGGAGCAACCGATGGATTGTGTGACAGTGAAGGTGTATACTCCTTAGGTGGGACATGCATGTGGGGAATTAAAGTCTATGTACAGTGGGTGTAAGTTTCTCTTGGGAGATGATCCTTCCTCTTAAACTGTGTGACTTTCTGTTGTTGACATCACCTGTGTCCATTTGACATAAGAATTGAATTGAAGAAGCAGGTTGTCAGGCCTATGAGAAAATATCCTAGGTGAGAGAGTTTGTTGGGAAGTGAGTTCCCCTGAAGGGAGTCTCGTAGCGGCTACAGTACTCTGAAAATTCTAGTGTAGCCTGTTGTTGAAGCTTAAGTTAAGGGAGGTGTAGTAGTTGATTGACTTGTATTAGTGAAGGCTTACCGTCATGGGGTGGAGAAAGTGTGTGGGGAATGAGGGTCTATAGGTTGTGGGTGTAAATGGCTCCTGGGATAAAATATCCTTCCTATTTTTTTTTGCAACTTCCTTAGTCCTTGGCAAGCCTAGAATTATCTTGCCTAATGGAGTTTAGTCTGAGCTTGGGGGTGACCCACTACTAAGCATGATGAGAAGCATGGTCTATGGCTGTGAGGTTTGTGGAAGGTCTGCACACATTTGGTGGTCTTATATTAAAATATAAGTACCACTTTTATGTTCATTTACATGTTGTGTATTTGTACATGTGTTATAATTTATGAGTAATGCATGTATATGTTGTATGTGTAGGCTTACTATTATTTCCACATTAATCTCTGTATTAGAAAAATATGTTGTATGTTTATGTTTATATATATGAACATGATAATTTTCATTTCTATGAGGTAGCATGTTCTGGCCTAGGTGGCCTAGATGTGTATGAGGTTTCAGCAAGAATATTTGTGTGGCATAGCCCAACAGGTTATGGATGGGTATGCTACAAATTGGTATTAAAATGGTATAAGAGAAGAAAATAAAAGATACAATTGTTTGGTTGCATTTCCCAGCCTATTGGTGTTTGGGGATGTTACAAATTGGTATCAGAGCTCGAGAAGATTAGAGTTCAATTAGTGGTAGTAGTGTATTCGAGCCTCTGTGGGGCTAGGGACGTTACAATTTCCTAGTGGTCTTTTGTACATTCCTACAACATAGCGTTAATGCAGTAGATCCCATTAGAACTCCACAATTAAGCACACTTAGGCTAGAGTAGTACTAGGATGGGTGACCGCCCGGGAAGTGCTAGTGTTTTACATCCTTGTGGAATTTTATAAACTTAGTCCAATTTGTCCCACATGTACATGGGAATTGTTCTCATATCACTCTCTCATATATAATTGAGGTTAAGGAGGCCCTTTAAGCATGAAATGGAATGTGATGTAAAGTTTTTTGTGAATGAAGAATATCTAACATCTTTTTTTTTTCCAGAGATAAGCTACCCCATTCTACCAATTTTTGTTCTACAATGTTTTTCTCTCTCTCATTCATTAATAAAAGTTGGGTTTCACTATATTTCTATGTTATACGTGTTATCTATGTTTATTTCCTTGTTGTATATCAATTATATTTTTTTTCTTCATATCGTTCTCAAAATAATTTGGATCAAAAGGATACAAAAAACATTTATTCATATGATTTATTTTTATAGTTGGATGGTCCACATATGTCCTAACCTGATGATATAATTACAAATTTGTTCCATTCATTCAAGGATGACTTGAGGAAGTATTTTCAGGATGATTTTCACCCATCATACTTATATTTTGATACACAAAAGGTCATGGCCCACCCAAAGAACTCCGAGGTCCATACTACCAAAAGAAAGTAATTTCATGTTGAGACCTTTTGAGGGGATTTGCAGATAAAGAAGCAGTGTTTCTTCAATTCGAGGGAATAAATTTCCACTAGACATGAGGTTGTGCCTTATCACATTTCCCCTTGTTTAGGAAATCAACAGGTCTTCTTGGGATCTCTTATCCTTTCTCACACTTCGGGGAGTAGTGATTTTCAAAATGAATATGAAGACGAGTTGTCATCTATATATGGTATCCGTCTTCAGAGATGGATTGATCAATCTTGTGGCTACCATTTCTGGAAGGATGATTGGGCTGATGGCTTCTCTTTCTAGCAATATTTCCTCCCTCCCAACCATCTTCATGAATTTTTGACAGATTATATGTGTATTTATACACATTTTTATTATGTGTTGGACTTATATTTGTTTTTTCACGTGATTAATAACAGAGGAAGATATCTTGATGAAATGATGAATAGGTGATTGCACTGGTTGTATGACTTCACCTTGCATCGCCTATCACTAGATATTCAGGTCCCTAAGGCCCCAGGTGTTGGCAGCCAATTCACCTTTTTCTATTATCCTATAAGCTGCCTACACCTATGTCTTGCGAACATTATGTTTTTCGTCGTATTTTTTTAAATAGACGACACTTTCAGTTTTGTGACATTTGCAAATTTGTCTTCATTAATTTTTCACGACTGTAAGCGTGAAAACTTCTCCTTTCGAGGTCACATTTCGATCACTATCTGAACTGTTATGATCTTTTTATCGATATTTTCTATTACACTTACCTTTTGTTTATTGTTATGTGGCTGAAAGGACTTTTAAACTATGCTCATTGAAATTTTTTATATTGATTGCATAACTTGATTTTATTAAGTTTGTGAGGCATTGAGCATATGGATTTATACTTGCCTAATCATTGATTCTATGAATTGCATAGGGGTTATGATTTATTTTTGTTTTTATATATATGATATGATCCTTATGTTTATAACTTTTGGCTTGTCAGCTATTATGAATTCGTTTGGCACATTGGTTAAACATTTATACAATGGCGCATGGCTAACATTTGGTGTTGGTTTCACGTTGAATGTCGATGGTTTAAAAACTATAGTCTAACGTTGATTTGGCACGTTGGCATAGCAGTTATCATTTGATTTTTGGCCAAACGATATGATTTTTGAGCTATGCTATGATTGTTTGAACAAATGTGTAAATTGGCGGTTGTACTGTGCCATAACTATTGTGCATGGAAGTAAATGACTCCACCACCCTCGCATGCTTGCATTAATTCTTACCCATTTTGGCTCGTTCATTGCTGTAGGTTTGGGTAGCTCTGTTACTGTGTGTTGATGAATTCAAACCCTTCCCTTACCATGCATTCAACTCCATGGAACCAGTCGTGTGAGTTGAACCCAATGGCAATCAAGCCCTTCTGATGTTTGACAATGCCCGCTAAGATTTGGTAGACAGTGGATGGCTTACTTTCATGGAACATTTTGAGGGTTTTAACCTTTGCGTGGCTTGATAGTTTTCCATGACCTTCGATGGTTGTCGAGCCAAGGTTGGCGATATACAATTGGAAATTGATGAACAATTTATCAGTCTTGCTACGGTTTTTCCTGCCACTGGACAACGATGGTCCAAGAATTGCAAAGTCGAGGAGGTCCCATGGACACTGCTCTTCCAATCGCGCAAGTTTACCTCGTGTGATAGAGGTATGCCCGTGACCATGCTCAAACAATGATGGAACGATTTATTAATGATAATCAAGCAGTTTATCACCTGTGAAGGTCGATATGGGTTTGTGTTCTTACACCACCTGCATTTTCTTATGGTTTTTATGGGTTATCAGCTCAATACGCCCTATTATTTGCATCATAGCCTGTTTAAAATGTCCAAGAAGTATAAAAGGCTCAAGGCTGATAACAACCTGTTTCACCATGGGCTTATCAAGCTCATGGTTGTTTATCAGTTGAGTTTGCTTGGTGATACTTGGAAGGCTTTCATTTCCTGCAATGGCTATGAAGACACCGACCCTGTACAGATTGATAAATTTGTGGTAGTTGAAACTAAGGTTGTACCCCTGGTTCCCTACCATATCCTACTGCCTAAACCCTCGATCGACCCTCCTATCGACTTACCACACACTGTGACTAAGAGTGTTGAGACTTTTAAGCCTATGACCAAAAATCCCAAGGCAAACCTCACTGCAAACGCCAAAGGGAAAAAGAATGCACGTTTGATTTCACGAATGGCAAGGAACAAGCCAAAACCCCTTGTCGAGCCAAACCTTATCGTGTTGAGTGAGGAATCTGATTCATAGGTTGAGCGTTTCTTGGCTAGTGAATATCCCTACTCGAAAGGTTTGTGTGCCAAACCCTCATACGATTTTGTATCAAACCTACCCCCCTGCCTAAAGGACGACCCTAACTACCCAGGCATTAAGGTGCCCTGTGAAACCCTTGGTCATTTGCCCAAACCCTCTCTTGCTCTATCTAAACCTATACAGACACCCTGCGATCAATGCAATTCATGGTTAGAGCGGTATTATAATGATGTTCCAATACTCCAGTCAAAGATTCAGTCACTGGAAGATCAGATTGCAGCCCTGACCAGTCAAAAGGCCAAGCTTCAAGCAGTGGATAAGAAACAAAAGACGACCATCTCCATCCTGTTTAAAAATGTGGAATCAGACACGGCTGTTGTAAACTCAAAGATGGTATAAGCAAGCAACCTCGTCACTACACAGGTATGTTTTGATATCATTTGTTTTTTGTAAATAATCTAGGTTTATATAACGATTTGGTTTCGGTTTTAAACAACTCTGTTCACATCATTGAATGGCTCTGTTATACTAAATGCATTCTATATATAGCTTTTCTTTGACTAAATGGAATTTCGTTTTTCCAATCATTCCCAGTTTAGCTTCTATTAGATCTTCATCGATTTGATTGATCTTAGTGTGGATTTGGTTTGTTTGATCGAGTTAAAATGGATGCTCTGTTTTCAATCGAATTTGTTTGTATCTATTCTAGACAGGAAATGTTCCTTATATTCAATTTAGAAAATGATCACATTTCGATTCGATCTCGTTATAATGGATACGCTATGATTGGCAACAACTTTGATGAGGTTAATTGTTATGGTTTGTTGATCCGTCAGGATTTTTCGAATGACTTATGGTTGAGTTTTTATTTGCATGCATTAATTGACCATTGGGAAACTTAACGAAAGAACGAGAAAAGAAAATGAATTATACAGCCATAGAAATATATGCAGATTTGAAATGCAATGAAGAACAACAAACCATGATACACAGGTTGATAATGGAGTTCGACACAACTTTGCCTACGTCTCAGGGCCTTTTCTCTGTGAGGGAGGCTTCTTTATTTCTGTTCGAAAGCTTAATAGTACATCTTTACAATGCCGAATATCTTCCAGACTGATTCGGTCATGTTCGCCCAGATCTCTAGAATCTTGCACAAAAAACGGCACCTGAAACGGATGTCCCGAGCTCTCAGAAATCGTCTGACAACATCTCCTCCTCAACAGCTTCCCTGCCTCAAACTGGCTTTGACTTGGCTTTTCCTAAGCATATTTGCTCTCAAAAACTGTCCAAAAGTTGTCCAAAGGCTTCAAAATCTGACCAAATGGCCTCAACATGGCCTTGGTTAAATAGTTGGGAAAGTTGGTTTCCATCTCCAACTTCCTCCCAAAAATTAGGCTCTATAAAAGCCCAATAACTCCCAATTATGAGTTAATTACATTAAAAAGCCAAGAAGTGGTTAAAAAAACCACTTCAAACTATATAATAGTTATTAAACGGCATAAGCCCCTCTTGGTTAGGCGGGCGCTCCCTTAACCGGTCACATGGGTTTCATGTGGCCACGCGCTAGCCCTTGGGCTATGCGCGGGCCACCCCAAAAGCGCTAGCACCCGGTTACTTGGCGGTTGTAATAGAACCACGGGCTATAGTTTTAAACCAACTGTTGTAACCGCACATATACCCGTGGCAACTATTATAAACACCGCATATTTAATCAACGGTCATATGGTAATAATAACCGTTCAAACCATTTAAACAAAACCGCGCGCATACATTTGGTAACGGTTCATTGTAACCGCGCCAACCATCGTAACCGCGCCCCAACCATCCGCGCCCCGGGTTCCACGGTGGAGTCACATGGCACAGTGCCAAGGGCTGGGGCTAGGCCTCGACCCTTCCCCCCCGCGGCTCAACACTTGATTCAAACTCAAATATATTTAAACCCGATTACTAATCAAGTAACAAACCATGGTATAGCGGTCGGGCGTAAGGGTTAAGTCGTAGTCGGCGGGGAGGTCACCGGTTCAAACCCGGTTGACAACATAACTTTTGATCAAACCAACAGCCAATTCCAGGGTGCCACGTGGCAGCTCATGACTGGGCCATGTGGCACCTTCCCATTGACCAACATCATGACACGTGTCGCCATTCGATTCGACCACGTCAACCAATAAAAGATTTCCACGTCACCTGTCGTACGGCCCAGTCATCATGCCACGTCAACTCGCTGCATCAGCCCTACCATACGCTCTATCCTCCTGCCATGTCAGCTGCTGACGTCACCCTTGCCACGTGTCACCCTTCCAGCTTGACACGTGTCACTCCAGGATTGGTCCAAGTGCACGCAAAAAATTCCAAAACAGCTTGACACGTGTCACTGCCTCAGGCTGCCACGTGTCCTGTACGGACCTGCCACATGTCATCCCCTGGTGATGCCACGTCACCTGTACGGACCTTCCACGTGTCCTGTACGGATGAACACATGTCCTGTACGGACTGTACGGACAGGTACAGTCAGCATCCAAAATTTTCCCTGTTTGGCTTGGCGGACAGAATGTGATATCTTCTTCATACGGACTCTGTTTGACATAAAAATTATATCACCAGAATCAAGAAGATGAGACGGACGCAATGGTGTTGGTTTCGTCGGATTCCGAGCACTTTCATTTTTGAGCCTTTTTCATGCCCTGACAGTCTTCTGAATCCGATTTCGGATCATTTGCTATGCCATATGACTTTCAAAGAACATGAATTCAACTCGGATCGTTTCCAGTGTGACTCTGTTTCGTCAGAAACATTGCTTTTTATTTTAATCCTATACAAACACGCCCAAATCATGAATGGATTTTATTGCTTAACGATTATGTTGAACCGAAGCCGGTTAATTCGCATTGATTAAAGTATTGTTAGCTCGACCATGTTATCAGTTGGATTCATATTGCAATGGATACTTTGTTTGAATTTGATTTGTAAAACGAGATTGGTTATGTCCGGATTCACGATTTATTTCTATATTAAACTTGGTCATGATTCGTTTGAAATAAATGATTTCGTTCAATACCAATCAAGTTTATTTGCCCAGTTTGAAATAACCAATTATCACTTATGTCGATTCTGTTATGATTGCGATCAAAGTCAAATCGATCTGGTTGCGATTTTATATGAGTTGATTCTCGCACCTATTTGAACTAATCTACCTGTGGTGTGAATCGTTTGATGTCATGACAGCTATAATAATTTTAAAATGATTCTGTTTTGATCTAATTGTATCTCCTGTTTTTTGAAAAACACAACGTTTTCTTGTGATTTGTTTGATTGCATTACTTACAAATTGGATATGAAACAATTTTCAAAACTGTTTGGTTTTGATTCTGTCTACCCGATTAAGATAACGATCGAAACAGAGTATGCCTATTTCTCTATTTGGTTATTGGATTTTGATCCTATTTGATTGCAAGTGATATAACATTTTCAAAAGAAATGATTCGTTGTTGGTTGATAATTCAATTTTATTTTATTAAAAAGTTTTGATTTAATTTCAATTCTGATCCTGTATCTTATTTTAGACTAGCTACAGAATCAGATGATTCTGTAGCTAAGTCTGTAGGATTTAATTTTTATTGTTTTATTAATAAAAGACTCTCTAACCTATCTATTTCTAACTTGTTTTAGGTGAATCTGAATTTGCATGGGATTGGATGGACAGTTTAGAGGATATTTTAAATACTTTGGGTTCACTTTAGTTTCCTAGTTTAGTTGATTTTGGGAATATCTTCCCAAATTATGTAAATAGTTTGATACTATCCACGGGGAGGTTTTAACCTATGGAAAAACTTATAAATACTCATTATTTTTGTAATAATAGGATCCTCATTCGTGGGAGAACAAGGATATGGAATTTTAATACAGACTGAGACAAAATTTGATATTCTGCTACAGCTTTAGCTTTTCATAATATCAATATTTTGTTTTATGTTTATGTGTATCAATTTGCATTTGGTTAATGACTACTTTAGCTATCTTAGTCTTTTGAAAATGATATGATTAATAAATATAATCCATATCTGATTTCTTCCAGTACTTAAAAAACATAGCAATTACTTGATTCAGTTTGTGAATGACAGATTTCTCTTCTTCATTAATTGGATTATTAAGTATAAGTTTTTGCATAACAGGTTTCCCTTATTGCAGAGATTTATAAATCATATAATTGTTATGATTTTTTATGTCTTGTTTGTCCTGTAAAAAAACTCAAAGAGCATTGCAGCTATCGTTTACGAGAAGCTTCCAGATTATTCGGTGCGAGTTTCCTTCCTCCGACCAGCTTCACAATCATCATACACAGGACAAATCTCGAGTGTTTCCAAGTCTGTTTGTTGTTCCTTTGTCTAGTATATTTGTTAGTATTTTAGTTAATTAGTATATTAGATCGTTTAATTTCAGTAAATTTTATCTCTTGTTCATAAAATCAAAAAAATCAAAAAATATCTCTCCCTGTCTTTGGACAGAAATCAAATGAGTTTTACAGGTTTTATTCAAATCTGCAAGTTGTAGATATTGTATATTTGTGTATAAGTTATAATTCAATTAGTAATTAGATAGTTAATTAGTAGAGTTAGTATAGTAGTAATTAGTAGATTGTATTTATATAGTTAGTTAGATTAGTTTAGTTTAGTTTTAATAATTAGTTTTAAGTTAGTTTGTTTTATTTATAAATTAGATTAGTGTATTAGTTTGTTTTATTTATTGTTAGTTTGTTATTTAGTTTTAGTTTAGTTTATTTGTTTTAGTTAGATTAATTAGTTTAGATTAGTTTCTTTTCTTTGGTTTTCTTAGGACCTTAGAACGGCCAATGGAGCCATTAAACCCGTCAGGGTGGTTCATTCCAAATGACTTGGGTTATTAGACAACCTCGGACTGGTTCCACTCTCTTAGTTGACGTATGGTCAATTTCATACGTCAACAAATGGCGCTAGAAGGAGGGCCTGAACTTAATTAATGGTAAGAGGCAGTCGCAAGACTCATCCTCCCCCTAATCGCTGACCTATAGTGAATAGAGGTCATTCACACGATAATATTCCCCTTCAAACAACAACTACTTCAATCGATGATCCACAGATCACAGTTGAGCCAACAACCCCTAATCCTACAGGTGGTGACATCCAAGAGATCATTCGTCAATCTATTATCAAAACACATAGTGCCTTAGCGCGTCTTAGGCAACCAAATCGTCCGTGGGTCAACCTTTGGACTTCTCTGATATCAGAGAACAATTAAGTGACACTAACCTCACTATGAATCCTACAGATCCAAACTTAAATTTTGCTGTAGGAGGATCTGGGATACCTCCTTCACCACCTCCCTCATCTCCTTCTTCTTCTGGAGGAGATTCCTCGTCAGACGAAGGTAATTCACCTTCTCAGCCTTCCACAACCACTACCCCAATGGCAAATTAGAACAACCCTGCTAGACCCTGGTTGGACCAGGATGCTGTATATGTACCTGGAGCACATCACCCTTTACCTAAACACCCGGAGAAATGGCTTCCCAAGTTTGATCCCGATTCAAAACAGATAGCTAAAGATCATATAAAAAAAATTATGCTAGCCATTAGACTACAGAATGTTGAACATGAAGATGTTGTCTGTAGGTTGTTCCCTGATACTTTTGAGGGTAATGCATCCACTTGGTACTTTGCCCAACAGCCCCATACCATCGTGTCTTGGGAAAAGTTTGAGTCATGCTTTTTGGAAAAATTCGGAGATGGTAAACCTCCGGAAGTCTTAGTCATGGACCTTTCAAGCTTAAAAATGAACCCGAAAGAAAAAGTTAAATATTTTAATCAAAGATTCTTGACACTTAAAAACCGAATCCCTATAGACTCTATGCCTGCTGAGATTCTTATAATAGCTTACTACACTAAAGCTTTGCATCAAAGCATAGCTATAGGGTTAAACGATCTAAAAAGTACACGTTGTTAGAATCCTTCGAGGAGGCCAGCCAAATAGAAAAAGACATAGTCTTAAGGACTCTTCTAGAAACAAAACTGAAACTAGCTCTTCTTCCAAAAAGAAGATTGAAATTCTCCCCAGACCCACACAAAGTAAAACACAACCTGAAAACTCTGATTTGGAAAACCTAACTAAAGTTGTTCAAAAACTATCTAATCAATTCATAGACTTAAAAAGGTCGACTGAAGAAGCTTCATCGAGTAAAGGACCCTACAAACCTCCTTTCCGAAAGCCCTATCCTACCAATCGACCTAATCCAAACCCCGAAGGCCTTAATCTAGAAAGTTTGCAATGTGCTCTTCAAACAATTATAGAAGCCCAAGATAACTTGATGCCTCCTAATATCCCTTAGGAGGAAGCAGAACCAGAGACAGTTCCAGAAGAAGAGTCTTCTCCAAACATTTTTGGACACTTCTCGGATAGCATCTTTCAAGATAACTTCGAGACTGTTCACCCTTATAACACTAGGAGTAAGACCGCAAACAAGCCTTCTACCGAGAACACTACGAATTCACCTCCAAAGTGTTGGCAAATATTGAACAAGCAACGAATGTGTGTTGATGATTGTTGTCTTTGATGGCAACAACAGAAATGGCAGGATATGCAGAATAAAACCCCTTGGGGATTCGGACGTAAAAGCACAGGAGGAACAACATTGAAGAAAACATGCGCATTGAAGAAAACGCGCGCAACAGAAGTTTACAGAGAAGAAGGAAGATGGTGACTGTTGGATCCCATCCAAATTTCCCGAAAGGCCAGTAGCCGTCAGATCAACAGAAGTTGCGAGGGAGATAAGCCATCGGAGATTTGGGGATCGGGATTTCAATATGCAAAGTTCACTTGACAACGAAAACCCCGAAATTGCGATACGCGATTTCGTGATTTAATCGCAGCCGTTAAATCAAGCAGGGATCTGGACCGTTCATTCATATGGATGCGTGGCAGCTTGGAGGCTCCATCGAAGAATCGGCGATCGATACTTTTAAATGACCAAATCACTTGACATCGAAAACCCCGAAATTGCGATACGCGATTTTGCGATTTAATCGCAGCCGTTAAATCAAGCAAGGATCTGGACCGTTCATTCGTATGGATGCATGGAAGCCTGGAGGCTCCATAGGAGAATCGGTGATCGAGACTTTTAAATGACTAAATCACTTGACATCGAAAACCCCGAAATCGCGATATGCGATTTCGCGATTTGATCGCAGCCGTCAAATCAAGAAGGGATCTGGACCGTTCATTCATATGGATGCGTGGCAGCCAGGAGGCTTCATCGAAGTTTCGGGGATTGGGATTTCATAATGCAAAGAACACAATGCATCGAAAACCTCAATTTTGCGATATGCGAAATCCCGACTGAATCTGAACCGTCAGATCAACATGTGATCTAGACTGTCGATCTAATTCACGACAACAGTCCACGTCATCTAGGGACATGTCGAACAACCAGGTAATGACAGGTGTCAAGCAGATCTAACACTTCAGGAACATACAATTTATGAATCAGAGTGACACATGGCAGGATCTAACATGTGCCAAATCACGTGTGACGTCAGCAGAGGCATCGACAATCGGGACTTTGATATGTCAAGAACACACTGCAACAGAAACTCCGAAATCGCGATATGCGATTTTGCGATGTAATCACAGCCGTTGGATAAGAATGAGATCTGGACTGTTGATCTCCGTCATCGGGAAATCAGGGATCGGGAATCCCGGAGGCATGTGCATAATGACATCGAAAACGCCGAAACCCCGATGAGACGTTTGACCGAGGTCATGTGTTGACGGTCTTATGGAGCCAAGGCCTATAGCCAGCAGGGCTAACACGTGGAAAGGGGCGCATCGGTAATCGGGGATTGGAGAGGTGAGAAACTCTCGACATCAGGAAGTGCGGAACCTCGAAACCCCGACGAGAGGTATGGTGAAGGTCACATGGACCACTGTGTAGGAGGAAGGGGCTAAATCTTGGGAAAGGAGCATATCGGGAATCTGAGAATCGGGGGTCCCGAGTACATGTTCTCTTGACACTATGAATGTCGATATCGCGATGAGTGAAACCCCGATTTGATCTGAACCATTGGATCAAATATTGATCGGAGGGTCACTATTCTCTCTCTCACAGTTAATGACTGAATATGATTTCTATTAGTGAAACGGACTCATGATGTAGAATTATTTAACGTTTCAAGATGACGATTCAGTTGCTGAGACAATTGTCGTTACTCTTGCTGAAGGAGATGGGAAGTGGAACCGTCATAACAGAATGTATAAAAGAGAATGAGGGAGACTGAATTGGGCTGGCTGTTCAGAATGGAAAAAGATCGAAACAGTTAGAAAGGAGAAAGGAGAAGATGTTGAACATGAAATTTAATGACAGGCAGATCAGAAGAAGAGCTGAATGACAGAAGAATATGATGCAGAGCAAACCTGTTGAAGAA
>ML787269.1:328332-379039 GCA_009831015.1 Picea engelmannii
GAAAATCTGTCTCTGTGTGTATTTTATGTGTGATTGATGATCTTTACTCTTATTGTCCTTATGTTGTATGTTGGTTGATGACACATGAAGAAAGATTAATAATGTTTTAATAAGTATAAAACTGTTTAAGCTTATATACAACTAATTCACCCCCCCCCCTCTCAGTTGTTTTAGTATTTTCAACACAAAGCCATCTAAATCAGCAGAGACTAAACAGAGCAATGTCAGCCCCAACTTAGATTATGATGTTGTTGAAGATCTTAAAAAATTAAGGGCAAACATTTATATTTATGAGTTGTTGAAGTTTTCATTTTTGTTACAAAAAATGTTGCAAAATATTTCAGAGAACGACAAGAATGGTAATTCAATTGGTAACAAGGTTGTGCAAAGTAAAACCCCCCAAAAGACTTCTACTAAAAACAATCCTGATCCTCAAGATAAAGGAAGCCTTTTTGTGACCCCTGTAAATAATGTAAATAATGTAAATAATAATTCAGATAAAGTAGCCTTAGAAATTGTGAGTAAAAAGCCACAAGCTACTACTCTTAGTACTCGTAAAAATGTACCTCCTTTTCTTTTAACTTTTGAGATTTTCAATAGAAATGTGCATAATTGTATGGTTGAATCAGGAGCGTCATCCAATGTGATGCCTTGGTCAGTCTGCCAAAAGATTAACGCTGAAGTGGAACCATCTACTTCAAAAATCATACAACTTGATCCAACAAATGTCAAAGTTATAGGCGAACTAAAGAATGTATTAATTAGATTATTGTCTAACCCAAAGGTTCATCAAGTTATTGATATAATTGTGGTGGATATTCCAGAAGTGTATGGTCTATTTTTTAGCAGGGACTGGTCGGACAGCTAAATGGTTACTTCGCAACAGACTGGTCTCACTTATGGCTTCCAGAGAACGGTAAGCCTAACAAGATCAGAGTGAATCGTGAGCGCTACCTCAAGTTCACGGTTACAGATTTGAATGATCCCAGTGAACCATGCACACCTCATGTTGATTCACCTGAAGTGCAAGGGATGGACACCTTCTTCGTCAATTTCATGGCCGAGGTCTCACCTATCATCAATCCAGAGTAGCAGTCCGAGATCGTAGCATATATTCAACCAACAGCTTCTATGCAGTAGTCCCATGAGCCCGAAGGAAACCAAATTTGGTCTCTATATTTCGACGGTTCTAATTCTAAAGAAGGAGCTGGCGTAGGCTGCATCATTATCGATCCGGCAGGTAACAAGACATTAATGGCTTGTAGATTAGAATTTGAATGTACTAACAATATTGCAGAATATGAGGCTTTATTGCAAGGTCTTAGAAAAGATTTGGATATGAACATTCAAAACTTGGTTGTATTTGGGGACTCTGAAATAGTGGTTAGGCAGGTAAGAGATTCTACACACTGTCTTACCCTGCATCTCAAAAGTTACCAGTCTGAGGTATGGAATTTAATGAATAAATTTTCTGCTTTTAATATAAATTCCATTCCTAGATTAAATAATTCTTAAGAAGATCTATTAGCTAATGTAGGCTATAAAATTCTTCCTACAGAAGGCGTGTCCCCAAACTCATTCTCCATCAAGCTATTGTTTCGACCATCTGTTCCTGACAATATCACAAACTGGAGAGTATTTGACAATGATCAGCAAATCATTAACTTTCTGCACATGGAAGAAACCTTTCAAGGCACAGTGATAGATGAACGCACGCATGACAACAATTTGCACGATTTCACGGTAATACCTGATCCAAAATCTCCTGAAGCTCTATCAGACATGGTAAATTTCATACCCAAATCCATAGTTAGATTAGAAAAGTTTTATGATTTTGAAGATAAATTTAAAAAGACGATCAATTGTAAAACCAATAGTTCCTCGTTGTCTTATGAAAAAGTCAATTTAGGAACTAGTGAAAATCCTCAGTGTATTAATCTAGGCTTGGGATGTTCTAGACAAGAAAAAGCTTCTTTTGTTAAATTATTTAAAGAATTTAAGGATGTCTTTGCATGGACATACAATGATCTTAAAACGTTCGATCCTAATATCATACAACATGTCATCCCGATGAAACCCCAAACCTTACCCTTCCAACAGAAACTGAGAAAGATGCACCCTAAACTAGAACCGACCATTCAAAAAGAATTGAATAAACTCCTAAGTGCTAAAATAATTTTTCCTATTAGGCACACTCAATGGGTATCCAACCTTGTCCCAGTTCAGAAGAAAAACAGTGAAATTCGACTCTGTGTCGATTTCCGAAACCTCAATAGAGCGTCTGACAAAGACAACTATCCTGTCCCACCCATGGAACAGATCCTTCAACAGGTATCTGGTTCTGAGAGGCTATCTTTATTGGATGGTTTCTCTGGATACAACCAAGTCTTGATGTCTCCTCCAGACCAACTCAAAACCACCTTCCGTACTCCGTGGGGAACTTATGCTTATTCCAAAATGCCCTTTGGATTGATTAATGATGGTGCTACCTTTCAGGAGCAATGGACATTTCTTTTTGAGGCTTAATCAATCACTCCGTCGTAGTTTACTTGGATGATGTGACCGTTTATTCTAAAAAAAAATACGATCATCTAGCTCACTTACGAGCCGTTCTACTATGATGTCGTAAATTCGACATCTCCTTGAACCCCAAAAAGTCCATCTTTGCAGTAGAACAGGCTAAACTAGTAGGATTCATAATGTCTAGTGAAGGAATGATTATTGACCCCGAGAGGACTCAAGTCATCGCTAAACTTCCCCCTCCTACATCCAAAAAATCCATGCAGTCTTTCTTAGGCCAGATTAATTTCGTGAGAAGATTCGTCCCCAGTTTCTTCGAAATGGTCAGGCCTCTACAGAACTTGATTAAGAAAGACACCCAATATCACTGGGGACCCACAGAAAATCAAGCTTTTAATGTGATAAAGAAGGCTATAATAGATGCTCTGTCTCTCATGAGCCCTGACTTCTCTCAAGATTTTAGACTCTATACTTTTGCCTCTGATCATTCCTATGCCACAGTCCTAACTCAGAAGAATTCTGAGAACAACGAAGTACCCATCGCCTTTATGAGCTCTGCTTTCAATGGTGATGAACTTAAATACCCAACGGTTGATCGAAATCCTACGCTATTTTCAAAGAAGTTAAGCATTTCCGGTCTTATCTTTTGAAGTCAAGGACGAAAGTCATTGTCCCCTACCCTGTCGTTAGGAACTTGTTAGTGCAGAAGGATTTAGGAGAGAAGAGAGCTAACTGGGTCACCTCCTTGCAGGAGTATGAATTAGAAATCACTCCAGCTCAGATCGTGAGAGGCCAAGGGTTGTGTAAATTGGTTGTTGATTCGGAAACAGGACAGCAAGAAGATAGTGATATGTCAAACCTAGGACAAAGCGATCAAAGTTTGATTTGTTGCGCACAAAACCTCGTTAGTCCCTGGTACGACGATATTAGATTATGTCTTGAACATGGATCAGCATCTCGCCACCTTGATCCCACCAAAAGAAGAGCGTTGAGACTAAAGTTTGCCTCCTTTAATAGTTAATGGTGTACTGTTTCATCAGAATTTTGACGGCATACTGATGCACTGTCTCGAAAAAAATGAAGCAGAAAAAGTATTTATTGAGTTGCATGCAGGAGAAGCTGGTGGTCACTTCACTGGCGACACCAATTCTCATAAGGTTTTAAGAGTCGGTTACTACTGGCCCACGCTTTTTATGGATGTCCATGCCTTGTGTCGTAAATGTATCATCTGTCAGAAAGCATCGGGGCGACTGCAAAAACCATCCTTTCCCTTGCAACCCATTTCAGTAGATTCTCCTTTCCAGCAATGGGGCCTTGATATCATAGATCCTATTAACCCTCCATCCTCAAAACAACACAAGTATATTGTGACAGCCACAGATTATTTTACACGATGGTATGACGTTGCTGCGCTAAGAACTGTTAACACCAGTCAGGTAATCGCTTTTCTAAACTCGAATATTATCACTTGTTCTGGCATCCCTGATTGTCTAGTCTTTGACAACGATTCATATTTTTCTTCTCTTGAAATGAGTGAGTTTTATTTGGAAAAAGGAATAAAGATGAAGTATTCTACTAGTTACTACCCCCAGGGCAACGGATTAGCAAAATCAACAAACAAGAAATTGATTAAAATTATCAAGAGAACTGTGGCTGAAAATCACAAGAACTGGCACAATGCACTATGGGCTGATAGGGTAACACCCAAAGCTACTATAGGTAACTCCCCCTTTTTTCTCGTTTATGGCAGAGAAGCAATTCTACCTCCTCACATTCTTCTTCCTTCACTTCAATTATGAAAAAAAGTCCAAGAAGAAGATTGTCCCCCCCTAGAAAGCCGAATTAACGCTTTGATGAAATTGGAAGAAGTAAGAGCCCAAGCCAAGCATAATTTAGATCAACATCAACAATTGGTTAAAAGCTGGTTCGATTCTAATTCTGCTTCTGATAGGAATTTTGAAGTAGGCGATCTCGTCTTAAAATGGGACAAACCACACGAAGGAAAGGGAGAGCACAACAAGTTTCAAAACATATGGCTTGGGCCATTTCTAATTGCTGAAAAGTTGGGTCCTAGTTCCTTTCGACTACAGAATCTCGAAGGGCAGCTTGACAGCTATCCGGTGAATGGCCAAGCCCTGAAGAGATACTTTGCTTGATAACTACCCTTGTATATTATGTAAATATTTCATTTTTTGTTTGCATTTTCGTTTTCTTTCTATTTCGATTTTGATTTGAATTTATCAGTTTGTGTTTTTGACATACACATACCTGTACACTGAGCTATTTAGACAAAGATGATAAAAAAAATTCTTCACTGAAATAACTTTTGAAAATTTGTACAAACATCAATGATATATCTCTGAAATTGATATCTATGTTGGAAAATTTTGTTGTTTGAAAGAAGTTTACTGATTTCAATATTTGAGCAAAGCTCGTCATGATCATCTATTATCTTTTTACGCTATCCCTTTTCCGTAAAGGAATGACTCAAAAGATGTCTCCTTGTCGTAGGAAGTTGTTTTGTAAATAAAACATCTCTGGAGATGAAAAAAGGACAGTGCTAAAAAAAAGAAAAAATTCTGATGAGGTCTAAAAAATATGTTAAAATATAAATATTTTCAGCGTCACCCCACTTAGCTATCTAAAAAAGAAAAACAAAATAAAATTATTAATAAGAGCTATGGGAAGTGTTTGTAAACCCGTCGGGATACTGAACAGGTCTCCTGGAAGTGTGTAAATGCAAACATGGCCCCAAGACAACTTCGTCGGGATACTGAACAGATCCGCTGGCAGCGAAGCAATGTAAAGTACATGAAAATCTGCAAAAAAATATAAGAAACCTCTTTAATGTCCTTTATTCTGATCCAGAACTTCTTGGCAGGATATAGATTTCAAAGTGGGTAAAATGGAAACCCTGTCGAGGCTATGGACGCCTGCTGGCAGCAGTGGCTATGCCAACCGTATTGAAGATTTTATCTTTAATATTGTGACTTGCTGATCTTAAGACTATTGTTGGTTTTCATCTTTTGAAACACTGCTAGAAAAAGATGATTAATGATGATGTTAGTACGATTTTCTGGTTGTTATGTTGAGTTGAAATTTTCTTTGTTGTCTTAATCTGAATTTGTTACTTTTACAGAGATAACTGCTTCTCCCAGTGTGTCGCCATTGTTGGCAGCCCATTCACCTTTTTCTATTATCCTATAAGCTGCCTACACCTATGTCTTGCGAACATTAAGTTTTTCGTCATTTTTTTTTAAATAGACGACACTTTCAGTTTTGTGACATTTGCAAATTTGTCTTCATTACGTTTTCACGACTGTAAGCGTGAAAACTTCTCCTTTCGAGGTCACATTTCGATCACTATCTGAACTGTTATGATCTTTTTATCGACATTTTCTATTACACTTACCCTTTTTTTATTGTTATGTGGCTGAAAGGACTTTTAAACTATGCTCATTGAACATTTTTATATTGATTGCATAACTTGATTTTATTAATTTTGTGAGGCATTGAGCATATGGATTTATACTTGCCTAATCATTGATTCTATGAATTGCATAGGGGTTATGATTTTTTTTTTTTTTTATATATATGATATGATCCTTATGTTTATAACTTTTGGCTTGTCAACTATTATCAATTCGTTCGGCAGATTGGTTAAACATTTATAAAATGGTGCATGGCTAACATTTGGTGTTGGTTTCACGTTGAATGTCGATGCTTTAAAAAATATAGTCTAATGTTGATTTGGCACGTTGGCATAACACTTATCTTTTGATTTTTGGCCAAACGATATGATTTTGAGCTATGCTATGATTGTTTGAACAAATGTGTAAATCGACGGTTGTACTGTGCCATAACTATCGTTCATGGCAGTAAATGACTCCACCACCCTCGCATGCTTGCGTTAATGCTTACCCCTTTTGGCTCGTTCATTGCTGTTGGTTCGGGTAGCTCTGTTACTGTGTGTTGATGAATTCGAACCCTTCCCTTACCATGCATTCAACTCCATGGCACTAGTCATGCGAGTTGAACCCAATGGAAATCAAGCCCTGTTGATGTTTGAAAATGCCCGCTAAGATTTGGCAGACAATGGATGGCTTACTTTTGTGGAATGTTTTGAGGGTTTTAACCTTTGTGTGGCTCGACAGTTTTCCATGACCTTCGATGGCTGTCGAGCCAAGGTCGGCGATATACAATTGGAAATTGATGAACAGTTTATCAGTCTTGCTATGGGTTTGCCTGCCACTGGACAACGATGGTCCAAGAATTGCAAATTCGAGGAGGTCCCATGGACACTGCTCTTCCAATCGCGCAAGGTTACCTCGTGTGATAGAGGTATGCCCGTGACCATGCTCAAACAACGATGGAATGATTTATTAATGATAATCAAGCAGTTTATCACCTGTGAAGGTCGATACGGGTTTGTGTTCTTACACCACCTACGTTTGCTTATGGTTTTTATGGGTTATCAACTCAATATGCCCTATTATTTGCATCGTAGCCTGTTTAAAATGTCCAAGAAGTATAAAAGGCTCAAGGTTGATAACATCCAGTTTCACCATGGGCTTATCAAGCTCATGGTTGTTTATCAATTGAGTTTGCTTGGTGATACTTGGAAGGCTTTCATTTCCTGCAATGGCTATGAAGACAACGACCTTGTACAGATTGATAAATCTGTGGTAGTTGAAACTAAGGCTGTACCCCCGATTCCCTACCATATTCTACTGCCTAAACCCTCGGATGACCCTCCTATCGACTTACCCCACACTATGACTAAGAGTGTTGAGACTGTTAAGACTATGACCAAAAATCCCAAGGCAAACCTCACTGCAAATGCCAAAGGGAAAAAGAATGCACGTTTGATTTCACGAATGGCAAGGATCAAGCCAAAACCTATCGTGTTGAGTGAGGACTCTGATTCGGAGTTTGAGCATTTCTTGGCTGGTGAATATCCCTACTTGAAAGGTTTGTGTGCCGAACCCTCATACGATTTTGTACCAAACCTACCCCCCTGCCTAAAGGACGACCCTAACTACCCAGGCATTAAGTTGCCCTGTGAAACCCTCGGTCATTTGCCCAAATCCTCTCTTTCTCTTTCTAAACCTATACAAACACCCTGCGATCAATGCAATTCATGGTTAGAGCGGTATTATAATGATGTTCCAATACTCCAGTCAAATATTCAGTCACTGGAAGATCAAATTACAGCCCTGACCAGTCAAAAGGCCAAGCTCCAAGAAGTGGATAAGAAACAAAAGACGACTGGCTCCATCCTGTTTAAAAATGTGGAATCAACCACAACTGTTGTAAACTTAAAGCTGGTATAAGCAAGCAGCCTCGTCACTACACAGGTATGTTTTGATATCATTTGTTTTTTGTAAATAATCTAGGTTTATATAACAATTTGGTTTCGGTTTTAAACAACTCTGTTCACATCATTGAATGGCTTTGTTATACTGCATGCATTCTATATATAGCTTTGCTTTGACTAAATGGAATTTCGTTTTTCCAATCATTCCCAGTTTACCTTCTATTAGATCTTCATCGATTTGATTGATCTTAGTGTGGATTTGGTTTGTTTGATCGAGTTAAAATGGATTCTCTGCTGTCAATCGAATTTGTTTGTATCTATTCTAGACAGGATATGTTCCTTATATTCAATTTAGAAAACGATCACATTTCGATTCGATCTCGTTATAATGGATACGCTATGATTGGAAACAACTTTGATGAGGTTAGTTGTTACGGTTTGCTGTGCCATATGACTTTCAAAGAACAAGAATTCAACTCGGATCGTTTCCAGTGTGACTCTGTTTCCTTGGAAACATTGCTTTTTATTTTAAGCCTGTACAAACACGCCCAAATCATGAATGGATTTTATTGCTTAACGATTATGCTGAACCCAAGACGGTTAATTCGCATTGATTAAAGTATTGTTAGCTCGACCATGTTATCAGTTGGATTCATATTACAATGGATACTCTGTTTGAATTTGATTTGTAAAACGAGATTGGTTATGTCCGGATTCACGATTTATTTCTATATTAAACTTGGTCATGATTCGTTTGAAATAAATGATTTCGTTCAATACCAATCAAGTTTATTTGCCCAGTTTGCAATAACCAGTTATCACTTATGTCAATTCTATTATGATTGCGATCAAATTCAAATCGATCTGGTTACGATTTTATATGAGTTGATTGTCGCACCTATTTGAACTAATCTACCTGTGGTGTGAATCGTTTGATGTCATGAAAACTATAATAATTTTAAAACGATTCTGTTTTGATCTGATCGTATCTCCTGTTGTTTGGAAAACACAACGTTTTCCTGTGATTTGTTTGATTGCATTACTTACAAATTGGATATGAAACAATTTTCAAAACTGTTTGGTTTTGATTCTGTCTACCCGATTAAGATAACGATCGAAACAGAGTATGCCTATTTCTCTATTCGGTTATTGGATTTTGATCCTATTTGATTGCAAGTGATATAATATTTTCAAAAGAAATGATTCATTGTTGGTTGATAATTCAATTTTATTTTATTAAAAAGATTTGATTTAATTTCAATTCTGATCTTGTATCTTATTTTAGACTAGCTACATAATCAGATGATTCTGTAGCTAAGTCTGTAGAATTTATTTTTTATTGTTTTATTAATAAAAGACTCTCTAACTTGTCTATTTCTAACATGTTTCAGGTGAATCCGAATTTGCATGGGATTGAATGGACAATTTAGAGGATATTTGAAATACTTTGGTTTCACTTTAGTTTCCTAGTTTAGTTGATTTTGGGAATATCTTCCTAGATTATGTAAACAGTTTGATACTATCCACCGGGAGGTTTTACCCTGTGGAAAAACTTATAAATACTCATTATTTTTGTAATAATAGGATCCTCATTCATGGGAGAACAAGGATATGGTATTTTAATACAGACTGAGATAGAATTTGATATTCTGCTATAGCTTTAGCTTTTCATAATATCAATATTTTGTTTGATGTTTATGTGTATCAATTTGCATTTGGTTAATGACTACTTTAGCTATCTTAGTATTTTGCAAATGATATGATTAATAAATATAATCCATATCTTATTTCTTCCAGTACTTAAAAAACATAGCAATTACTAGATTCAGTTTGTGAATGATAGATTTCTCTTCTTCATTAATTGGATTATTAAGTATAAGTTTTTGCATAACAGGTTTCCCTTATTGCAGAGATTTATAAATCATATAATTGTTATGATTTTTTATGTCTTGTTTGTCCTGTAAACAAACTCAAAGAGCATTGCAACTATCGTTTACGAGAAGCTTCTGGATTATTCGGTTCAAGTTTCCTTCCTCCGACTAGCTTCACAGTCATCATACATGGGACAAATCTGGAGCGTTTCCAGGTCTGTTTGTTGTTCTTTGTCTAGTATATTTGTTAGTATTTTAGTTAATTAGTATATTAGATCGTTTAATTTCAGTAAATTTTATCTCTTGTTCATAAAATCATAAAAATCAAAAGATATCTCTAGCTGTCTTTGGACAGAAAGAAAATGAGTTTTACAGGTTTTATTCAAATCTGCAAGTTGTAGATATTGTATATTTGTGAATAAGTTATAATTCAATTAGTAATTAGATAGTTAATTAGTAGAGCTAGTATAGTAGTAATTAGTAGATTGTATTTATATAGTTAGTTAGATTAGTTTAATTTTGTTTTAATAATTAGTTTTAAGTTAGTTTGTTTTAGTTATAAATTAGATTATTGTATTAGTTTGTTTTATTTATTGTTAGTTTGTTATTTAGTTTTAGTTTAGTTTATTTTTTTTAGTTAGATTAATTAGTTTAGATTAGTTTATTTTCTTTGGTTTTCTTAAGACCTTAGAATGGCCAACGGAGCCGTTAAACCTGTCAGGGTGGTTCATTCCAAACGGCTTGAGTTATTAGACAACGCTAGACTGGTTCCACTCTCTCAGTTGACGGACGATCAATTTCGCCCGTCAACACCAAGTAAGTATATAGATCATATTGTTTTCCCCCACATTTTCATATTGATTTCTCATATTAGTTTAGATGCATTTCATTTTCATTTTTCTCTACTTTCATATTGATTTCATGCTTAGCTTAGATATTTTTGAAAAAATGTCAAAATTGTTCTTTTCTAGATTAGTTTTCATTTTGGATATATATATATATAACCACAACATCTCTTGGTAGACCTGTACCTTCCAAAAAATCAGAAAAAAAATATCAAAGCATCTAGGGTGGTTCTATCACCCTTCATCCATATGGATATATATATATGGATGAAGGGTGATAGAACCACCCTAGATGCTTTGATATTTTTTTTCTGATTTTTTGGAAGGTACAGGTCTACCAAGAGATGTTGTGGTTATCATGCACTCTATGACGAGCGCATGTCCCCAAGTGGGAGATAGATGTTATCCTCGTTTTGTGGATAACTAAGGATATTATGTCTCGAGGCCCTCAGGTTGCATATATGGAGTGTCAAGAGACTACATGACCAATAATTTATTTTTGCGCAATTAGAGAGCCTTCTCACCATTGCAAAGGTCGTCAATTTTTAGATGTCATCCACCACATCAGCTCGCTTCAATGAGGTAGTGGACCTTGCTACATGAGGTACAAGTCAATATTATGGTGAGCATCATTTCAATATTTAAGGCATTAAGTATGTTGTGTCTTAGATTTCTGTAGATTTCATGATAAATGCTTGGACATTATGCTTATTTCCCTGCTTCACCTCAGTGGTTGACATTGTGTCCTAGTAAGTGGTATTCCCTGGGGATGGGTTTGATACTAGGAACTCCATTGAATAGACATCATACCATTCCCGACCATACTTACCACTTTTCATCACTATTTCCCCCCATTTCCTTATATCTTGGGATTTTTGGGTGTATTGACCCGGGAAGGGGCTATCCCTCATTCTATTAGAAGAAGGGTTTGAAGGCCCAAAGGGATTGATTTTGGGTAAAAGATAAAATCCTATGTATGAAACTTCTATATGGTTCACCCAAGGATCACCCAAGAAAGAAATGAAATGCTTATATTTGAGAAAAGGGGGAACCATAATATAATATGATTAAGAATCATAAAAAGGTTAGTTGGAGGATAGAAGGTCTCATCATGATTCGGCCTATCATGTCCATGAATATATAAGGGTATGAAATTACCATCATTTCTTCACCAAGCCATGGTAATGTATCTCACTTGCATGGTTGAGAGAAAGTGATCTAGGATATTTTCATCGAGTGACTTATAAATAATTGCATTAAATGAGAATAAATTAAAGTGCACCATTAAATAAGGAAAATATCAATAATGAAGAGACATAAGCATAAAATATGAATACAAAAACTTGATAACGGAGTTCATCCCTGGTGGACAACGTCTCCGGGTCATGCTCTCAAATGGGTATGCTTTTTCATTAACTCAACAAAAGAATTTGAAAAAATACATAAGTATACCTCATTCTGAAATCAAGATACAGAAGTGTTTCTCAGATCAGAAAAAAAACAACACCATTGAACTCGTGGTGTCGAATTACCCAAAAATGGTTGTCTCCATGCCTCAATCCGACTCTGGCACACCAAGGCCCAAGAAGAATTATGTCTCAGTTTCATGCCCTAGAACCTGCAATAATTGCTAACGTACTCTCCCTCAAACATCTTTCCCGACCATACCACGCATGCCTCCTCCCCCAGCCCTACGAGGATGCACCTTTAAATAATTAAATGGGTGTTTTTTACAACATTGGGTCATTGGCCTATTGGTTATGGCACATATATTAAAGCGTTAATAAGGGGGAGTCCCGGGGTTAAGCCCACGGGCCTCCCCTTTTGTCTTCACTATTGTAACTTATATATATATATATATATATATATATATATATATATATATATATATATATATATGAATATGTGTCACTCCACTACTTTGGAGATGGTTCTATTCTGTAGTTGGTTTCCATATTTGGCAGTGTCCTACCAGATTTGGCAGACCTGCCAAATCTCATTTTCTTTTTCAAATTTTTGATCACGGGTTCTCATTGGGAATTTTCCCATTGCCATGTGACAACCACCTATTGGACCACATGAATCACTCCACCATTAGCCTGCCACATCAACAACACATCACTATATAGATTCCACTTTAGCTACCAATTTAACCTTCCATGTCACCATGTCATGTCAGTGCCATGTCACTCTATGAACTGTATGTACTTCCATGTGGTGAAATCTTACTGGTCCATGAAATGGACCAGAAATACAAAATATGGGTGACACATGGCATCCTATGGTCTTCCCACATCACCATGATGATGTCATGCTAACATAAACATGAAATGTGTCACCTCCTACTCATTCCACATATGTTGTATGGTTGATGTCATATGTACTGATGATGAAATCAACAATATGAATGCTAACTCATCCCCCTATTAGCTGGGCTACGTCGACCAAACTTTGACCATGAATATCCCTCAATTCTTAATTCTATTTTATGATTTGTTTACGTCATTGGAAATCTTGTGACACGCTCTTCGCGATGATTTCATTTTCACTGATTTTTGAGCACTTTGAATTTTTTCCCTTTATCTGTCTACTAAGGCCATTCTGAGCATCTTGAGTTGCCTCTGCAAGTTTTGAGTTGCTCTTAGTATTCTTTGGATCCTTTTTGGATCACTCTTTCCCATTGAAATATTTTTGTACCACCAAAATCTTTCATCAATCATCAAATAAGTGACGGAAGAGTTACCTAACCTTTTCACTCTCGATCCACTTTTCCTTGCTTGGATATGTGCCCTTTAAGCCTACTCAAAGATAATCAACATCACCCCTGTGTGAAGTCCTCATCCTTTTTTCCAGGATGATATCTTCCTTTAACTCATCCAAGTATTCAAGAGAAAACTATTGAACCCACCTACCACACTTAGAGGGGAGAGTGAATGAGTGTGGGGTTCTTTTTCAAAAACTTCCCTCTTACACAAAACTCATTAGTTAGCGATCACCATTAACACATTACTCATTGTTGTCATTTATAACCAGATAGATGTGAACACATATCAACAACATATATCAACAATATATCATCAACAATCCATCACCACAAGGAACACAAATAACACAATATGTATGTACAATTTTTCTTTTTATTACAAACTACAATCCTTAGGGTTTATTAGCAACAACTGGATAGAGTACAACTTTACAAGAGAACCAGCTCTATATGCAAGACTCAGCTTACATTCTCATCACTAACTGATATGAGACAAAAATCCTCCATATATATCAATCTATCATAGGTATGTGACCTGTCAGTAGTGCATTCCGTGTGTGTACGCGCCTTGGCTCACTACAACCCACATATGTACATGACTAGTCTATAATGCAACATGCGTATACTTCTGAGCAAGTAGGGTTTTTATTTGCTTAACATACTCATATCCTCTGCAACTTTCAATCACATTCTCTTCTGTCTCTCACTGTCAAATCTGGCCCACAACCAGTCACAATACATCCAAGCTATCCAATAGCCTACTCATGCTCCACAACCAAAAAATATGAATGAAAACTCAATCATGCATAAGAAACTAGTATACCATAAAAACCATATCACCACTGATTCAAACGAGTACTTCTCGCTCCATCAACCAACATGAACCATATCAAAGAAACTATACCAAGAATTCCCTAAGAATTCATAACACAACAATAAATAGTATCCATCTAGACAATAATGTAACCATACCAGAGTCTCAGTGACATATTTGAGCCCATAGAATGCAGATTTGGAACCTACTTCAGTATTCAACAACTAGTCATTAGCTCAAGCACCAATCTCTATGACTTCATCAACTGTACATGCCCTATCTTCATACAACCCGCGTATGTATGTGTCTTGGCCCATTACATCCTGTGTATACCTGAGAAACTAGGGTTTATGAATCTCCGAGACTTTTTTTGTCAAGATCTCAGACATTGTCGAAACTTTGATGTGTCCATGAGATTCTCTTCACGCTCTCTCTCTCTCAGAATAGATCTTCAATCATACTCAAGAGATCCACACAAGATTCTCACCAAAGATACTCCAAAATATTTTCTTCAAAAATGTACATTTCACAAGAGGCCCTAGCCTCTTATTTATACTCTTCATCTTCTAGGTCACTTAACCCATTTCTAGGTCACTTAGCCTATTTTCCTTATTTTTAGGGTTAACCACTTTCCATAAATAGAAAGTTCTCCAATACTTTATCATTTAAATATTCCTTCTTGATTTTGTCACCTTACTTTATCATTTAAATAATCTTTCTTGATTATTTCACTTCTCTTTATTATTTAAATAATCCACCTTGACTTTCTCACTTTACTTTATCATTTAAATAATGATTTCTTCTTTTCAAGCACTTTGACTTTTTTTACCTTTTGGGGCTTCAAGCCAACATGTGAGGGTCCTCCAACTTCGTAAGGCCATAAATCTCAAACCCTGAGGAGTTATATGACATTCCACATACCACCAGAAATGGCATGAAAATCACTATCCATCTAGGATAGTTTCACCAACAACTTCACTGATCTTCATCTCATTATTTCACATATAAGTATGGGTTCTACAACCATACTTCTAGGATAACTCAACCACAAAGCATCTTTCCATGAGGGATTTCATAATAAGGGGACCACTTTGGAGTTCATCCATTTGTGCACCTTATCAACCATGATAAGACTATAATGATCAATCCAACTTCATCTATCATAATGTATCAATGACAACTCATTGATCCATCTTCATCATATCAATGACAAGTAATTGATCCATCTTCATCTATGCATTCTTATCAAGGAAAATACATGTTACATTTGACATCAATCATCAATCAATCCTTCTAATCAATCAATCACTTGACATGAATTAATCAAACCATTTGCATCCATGACAATCTGATCCAACAATCTCCCCTTTGGCATTGATGGAAATACCAACATTGATGTCAATCCCAATTACCAATTATTGATGTCGACATGTAGATAAGGCATGATTTAAATCAATAGTCAGTGTGATTATCTCTCCCAATTAATAAAATTTAATCACATCAATGTGATTATCTCTCCCCATTTGACATAAATGGAAAAGGGCCATTTTCCTCTTGGGGTTTCCCCCCCTGCTTGAACTCTCCTTGGGGCTTCTCCCCCTGTCTGAATGCCTTTGATATCCCTCTGAATAATATATCCCCTTTTGAACTAGGTATTTCACTCTGATGTAATGCTGAATATACATCAATCATACTCCCTCTATGACCATTTCTCCCCCTAGAATCATGCCTATGTGCTCTTTCTTCAAATATAGGGATCTTTTCTAGGTATGCATATGATAAATGTCTCCTCCTAGAATCATGGGAAGAAGAATGACTCCCCCTATGGGTATGTATCCCCCTATCTTGTCTGCAATATGAACAATATGCTACCATATGAAGATCCTTAGACCTGTTCATGCATCAAACTCATGTAATACCAAACATCATGAAGCAAATGATATGTCAACAATGAAATAGAGAATCATGAGCAAAGTATCAACCAAGAACATCCTGTACCAAAATGTGTGCTCATCATGCACAAAACCCATGTGCATCAATCATATACATCATACAATGTGCCAAAAGATATCATCCATGGTGTGTATCAACTATATTCCTCTATCAATATGCCAACATGTGCATCTATCAATATGCCAACCATGCGCATCTACCAATATTCCAACCATGTGCATCTATCAATATGCCAACCATGTGCATTTACCAATATGTCAACCATGCAATACAAATGATGTACTTTTAGACAAGTACTCATCATCTAGACATAAACATGTACATCAACATCTATCACTACTTGTACCAAGCAAGTACATCAACCATGCACTAATACCACAACAAGATGAGTCCTCATATATGTATGCCAAATCCTCCATAAAACATGTGCCACTCAAACCAATGTAGTATAAATGCATCAACTATAGATCATCAATGATGTACAACATGATCACCTCATCAACTCACCAACTAAATGTCCCAATATTTATCCCATCCATATGCCAAGTGCATGCATAAGGTTTTCCAACAAGTAAGCTTCCAATAGTACATCATAAGATATTTCAATGAAACTAAAATATGTACCAGACATGTACTCCAACAGATCAACCTCAATCCTCCATCACTACAACAAATAATAAGAATCCAATATGACATTTCATTATTTTCTATCATCACTTTACATAATCCAAAATAGAATCATGAAAACCTGCAACAAATAGTGTTAGAACTTGCAACAAACCATGTCAGACCTTGCAACACAGAGTTATACCATATCAACAAGATGTAATCCAAGTACATTTCCTTTTTACCAAGGCTTTACCACATATACGCAGTTTGCTGCACAACAACTCACGTATGTACATGACCTATTCAAGGTCAGCCTGCGTATGTACATGAATGATACCACTGTCACCCGTGTATGCTTCAATAGATGACTTATTTGAGCTTCCCTTAAGGCTTCCATTTTTCTCTAGCTTCTCAGTCTTCTTCACCCACTTATAAAGGTGTCCCTACTTCTCAAGACTTGAGCTCTGATCATCCATCTTTTAAATATGTCTCCCTTCCTTACTTCATTCCTTCTTCTAGCCATGCTATGTCAATTCCTCATCATGGACTTTCTTCTTGTGTTCCAACAATCCTTGGATTTGTGTCCAAATCCACTACAACTATATCATCTCACGGTGTTACAGTGAACAACAATGTGTCCTAATTGATCACATCTCCAACACCTTATGGTGTTATAAAATCTTATTTTATTTCTCCTTGCATAAGATCTACACTCCAAAGCTTTGTGACCATATTCATTACATGAATAACAATGCCTATGAAAAATACTTTCATACATTTTCTTTGTTGTCCCAAAGATAGCTTCTTGATGTCTTCCTTGTTTTTTTCTTTTGAAATTTTCTTTTCCTTGTGTATATGGTTGTTTTGCAACATTGTCTTCATCCTTTGATGGACTTACTTCATGCTTCTTTGAGGTGCTTGCTTCAGCATGTGCATCTTCTCCTTTGTATCCAAGACTTGATTTATCATATGGTGATCTTTGACTTTCCAAGATCTCATTCAAGATTTGTGAGCTATTCAAGAATTTGTTTGACTTCTCTACCTTTTTTCTAAGGTCAACAAATTCAACTTCTAACTTATGACTTGACTCTCCCTTTTCATTTATTTGATCTTTCAATAGTTCCTCTACCCTTTTGGATTATTCAATTTGGGTCTTGAGATGAACAATAGTTTCAAAACATTTACTAATCTCATCATCTACCTTCTTATGTTCTTTTTCATTCCTTATTCTTGTGATATCTTCTTCCTTTTCTTCTAATTTAGTCTTATTGCTCTCTTCTTGTTCTTTGAGCATTCCCTTTAAATTCAAGATGTGCTTTTGACTCTTCTTAAGGCAATTCTTAGTGTTATCTGAAAGATAGTTATAGTCTATATAATAATGATCATTGCCATATTTATATAAACCCTCTTCAACTTCGTTTTGAAGTTATAATAGATCTTCTTCTATTCTTTCCATGGGATAACTACCATTAATCTCTACACAAACTATTTCTAGATCTTCTTCTTCTATTGTAGAGAAAAATTCAACCTCATCAGATTTTGAATCATTGTAATCAAGGATCTTTGAGGGTTCTTTAATTTCATTTGAAGTATCTTCAAGGTCTTCCTTTTTTCCAACATTATCACATGATTCTTTTCCTTCATTTGATATGTCTTCAAGATCACATTTAGAAATAATGCAATCAACGGTTTTTGGAGATCCTTTACCTTTAATGATCTTGATGGAGTGATCTTCAATATCTTCCTTCTCCTTCTTGCTTTGATATGTCTCCTCTAGCTTTAGGCATAGATCCTTGGCAAAAGTGCATTGTCCCATGCTCTCTTTGATAGGTCTTGAGAGTCCACTGAGAATGGTCTTGAGAGCCAATGCATGATTCTTCTTTCCTTCCCTTTGAGCTGCAAAATTTGACTTTTTTTTTCAAGGAAACTAATCCACCAATGGATTCCTTCCAAATAGTCGCTCCCATTTCCTTCAAATGTACTCTCATATCTATTCTCCAAGTAGAATAGTTTTTCTCATCAAGGATTGGAACTTCATCATCCATTTGTGTGTCCATGGATCTCCTTCAATCTTGTTAAGGCTTGTAGTGAAGGCCTTCTCTAAAACCAATTGTTGAACACACCTACCACACTTAGAGGGAGGGTGAATGAGTGTGGGGATCTTTTTCCAAAACTTCCCTCTTACACAAAACACGTTAGTTATTGATCACCATTAACAAATTACTCATTGCTTTCATTTATAACCAATTAGATGTGAACACATATCAGAAAAATATATCAGCAATATAACATCAACAAGTCATCACCACAAGGAACACAAAGAACACAAGATGTATGTACAATTTTTCTTTTTATTACGGACTACAATACTTGGGATTTATCAACAACAACTCAATAGAGTACAAATCTACAAGAGAACCATCTCTATATGAAAGAATCAACTTACATTCTTAGCACCAACTAAGATGAGGCAACAATCCTCCACATACATCAATATGTCATAGGTACACAACCTATGAGTAGTGCATCTCGTGTGTGTACATGCCCTGGCTCACTACATCCTACGTATGTACGTGACCAGTCTATAATGAAACATGCGTATACTTCTAAGCAACTAGGTTTTTTCTTTGCTTCACATACTTAGATCCTCTGCAACCTGCAATCACATTCTCTTATGTCTGTCAATTTCCAATATGATCAATAGTCATTCATAGCACATCCAAGCTATCCAATAGAATACTGATACTCCACAACCAAACAATATGAATGACAACTCAATCATGCATAAGTAACTAGTATACCATAGAAATCATATCACAATTGATTCACAGGAATACTTATCATTCCATCAACCAACATGAACCATATCACAATAGATATACCAAGAATTCCCTAAGAATTTATAACACAACAAGCAACAATATACATCAAGACAAAAATGTAACCATACCAGAGTCTCAGTGACAGATATGAGCCGATAGAATGCATATATGGAACCTTCTTCAGTCTTCAACAACCATTCATCAGCTCAAGCACCAATCTCCATGACTTCATCAACTGTATGCACCATGTCTTCATATAGCCCATGTATGTACATGTACTGGCCCATTACAACCCACGTATACCTTAGAAACTAGGGTTTTTTAAGCTCTGAGACTTTTTCCATCAAGATATTAGACATTGCCGAAACTTTGATGCATCCATGAGATCCTACTCATGCTCTCTCTCTCTCTCAGAATAGATCTTCAATCATACTCAAGAGATCCACACAATATGCTCACCAAAGATACTCCAAAAGATGTTCTTCCAAAATGTACATTTCACAAGAGACCCTAGCCTCTTATTTATACTCTTCATCTTCTAGGTCACTTAACCCACTTCTAGGTCACTTAACCCATTTATAGGTCACTTAAGCTATTTTCCTTATTTTTTGGGTTAACCAGTTTCCATGAATAGAAAGTTATCTAATACTTTATCATTTAAATATTGTTTCTTGATTTTGTCACCTTACTTTATCATTTAAATAATCTTTCTCGATTTTTCACTTCTCTTTATTATTTAAATAATCCACCTTGACTTTGTCACTTTACTTTGTCATTTAAATAATGATTTCTTCTTTTCAAACACTTTGACTTCTTTGATCTTTTGGGGCTTCAAGGCAACATGTGAGGGTCCTCCAACTTCGTAAGACCATAACTTTCAAACCATGAGGAGTTATGTGACATTCCACATACCACTAGAAATGGAATGACAAGCTCTATCCATTTAGCATAGTTTTACCAACAACTTCACTAATCTTCATCTCGTTATTTCATATATAAGTATGGTTTCTCCAACCATACGTCTAGGATAACTCAACCGTAAAGAGTCTTTACGTGAGTTATTTCACCATAAGGGGACCACTTTGGAGTTCATCCATTTGTGCACCTTATCAACCATGATAAGACTATAATTATCAATCCAACTTCATCTAACATCATGTATCAATGACAACTCATTGATTCATCTGCATCATATCAATGAAAACTCATTGATCCATCTTCATATATTCATTCTTATCAAGGACAATACATGTCACATTATACATCAATCATCAATCAATCCTTCTAATAAATCAATCACTTGACATCAATTAATGACATCAATTAATCAAACCATTTGCATCAATGACAATCTAATCGAACAAAAACTCATCAACTGAAGGTATTGAAACTTCCTCATCCTAATCAATGATCATGGGAGGATACAAATTGTTTAAGTTCTCTACATTCACAACTGAGTAAATATGTATATAAGGTGGAAGATCCAGAAAAAAAGAATTGGTACCACTTTTCTCCAAATTAGTGAATGGTCCATAACGAATGGGCTTGAATTTCTTTCCTTAACCCTTCAATATCTCTTTGTTGATGTGAAGCCATACCCAGTCTCCAACCTAGAATTGATGATCAACCCTATGCTTGTCATGTCAAGATTTATACTATTCTTGAATTTTTTCCAATTGTTATGTGACTGCTTGGTGCACCTGCTGGATCCTCTGGATGAAATTGTGGGCTCTATCCTCTATTCTCTCTTCATTTTCATAATCATATCTCTCATACATGAATTCCAAAGTAACTTTAGGTAGGTACCCAAAACATGTCTCAAAAGGATAACTCTGAGTGGAGGAATATAAGGATCGGTTGTAAGCATGTTGTACATAAGGTATATCTTCATCCCATAACTTGGGATGCTTTATATAATAGGCTCGAAGAAAAGGTACCACTTTTTGATTTACAACCTTTGTCTATTCATCGGTCTGTGGATGGAAAGAAATTCTCCTCTTCAATTTGGTGACCATCATTTTCCACAATCTTGTCAAAAAATCCCCAAGGAATCAAGTATCTTGATCTAAGATAATGGATGTGGGTAACCCAAAGTGAACCCAAACATATTGAAAGAAGATATTAACAGTATTCTCAACATTGTTCTGTTTTTTACATGGCATCAAGATACACATCTTGCTGAACCTATCCACTACAACATACAAATAGTCATGACCCCATTTTGACATTGGTAAACCCTCTACAATATCCATGGAGATACTTTCCCATAGATGAGATGTAACATTTAGTTGTGAGTATATCCCCATTTTTCTATTAGTTGGCTTACAAGTGGAACACATCACATACCCCTTTACATATTTAGTTACAATTGATTTCATTTGAAACCAGTAAGAAAACTTCTGCAAATGATCCATAGTTTTCCCTACCCCAAAATGCCGAGACAAAAGAGATGTGTGAGCTTCTCGTATTACATGGACTCATTCACTTGTAAGAATACATAGATTTCCAAGATGGTAGAGTAGTTTTCCCTACAAAGAATAGTTCTCTACTTGTGCACCATGGGTTAGCTTCTCATATACTTATTTAAAATATTCATCAATGGCATATTGTTCCACATATCTTTCATGAGATAAAGAAGTATTCTTCAAAATAATAAAAGTAGCAATAGGAGGTCTATAAATCATTTAAACTACCTTGTCACTTGTACCCTTTTTGTACTTGATTACCAAATGATATTGTTGTATAAAACCCATCTATATGTAGTGTCAAGATTATTTTAGTTTGGTTGTTCTTAGAGATACTGTAAGGGTTGATGATCTATATGTATGATTGTTTCCTTCCCTAAAAAGTAGTGCTTCCATTTCTTTACTCTTTGAAATAATGCATACAACTCTTTATCATATGTAGGATAGTTAACAATAGCTTGGTTAAAAGTTTCAGAGTGGTAAAATATAGGCTTACGATATTGCATCAATACTGCACCCATGGCATATCCACTGGCATCTGTCTCGATCTCAAAAGGATGTTGAATATTCGACAGTGCTAATACTGGTGAGATATATTCGATATCCTTCAGCTTCATATTCATCATGAGCTTTGTCCAAATATGCATATTGTCTTTGCACAACCTCACACACTCCTGGTCTAGACTCTTAATCGTTTCCACTGAGTTTTCATTTTCCTTTCCCTTTTTTCCTTTTCTTCAGGGGGTGTCCCTAACATGGTGTGTGATTCCAAGTCTTAAATCTTGGTATGAAAGCCTTTAATGAATTCACTGATTCTTGAGATGTGCTCTTCCATTATGGCCTATACCACTACTGGTACTTCTGGGATATCCTTATAGAGATTTTGGATGGTCATGTGTATCTATTATGCCATTTTATCAACCTCATCCTTCTCTTTTAGTGCTTTCTTGCCCTTTTCCTTGGCCTCACTCTTCTCCTTCAACGTTCTCTCAACTTTTTCTTCAACCTTGCTTTTCACCTACAAAGAAATTGTATACTTTTGTTTAATTTATTCCTTCTCGTCTATCACCTTGGTCATCTCTCTACACGCTAAATTTGTACGAAACCTTATATCCTGCACAATATCATCCTACAATCTCTGTAGTACTATTGTGGGTATATGAGAAACAACAATGTCCATATGAATTAGTGCTCTTATCTTCTCTTGCAGATATTGTGTCTAGAACTCGACTGCATCTTATGTAATCTTCAACACTCTATGACTGAATGATAACTCATAACTGAGTGGATTGGTAGTCCCTACTTCCTCAATCAGGCTCATTGATGGTCCTTCACCTCAAGCTCTCTTTGGTGTTATCCTCACTTTATCCAATAATTGTTGTATCATCATTAATTGGTATTGCATATTCTGGTGCAGTTCAACTTGTTTCCATGATGCTTCTTCAATTATCTCCTTTGTGACATCCCGTACTTAGTAGTTGATTCTATCCATGCCATCACCTATCGGAGTATAGACAGGTGGTACTTTGTGGGATTTCATATTTTTATGTGTAGATACAACTAATCCCTTCCCCTTGTATTTTCCTTTGAACCCTGTTCTTGGGATTGTTTATTGCACATCTTCAGTTGAGGGTCTTGTCTTCGATGTATTTTCTGTGCCATTGTGTTTCCCATTTCCCTGTCCCTCGGTTGTTTCTTCCTCTTCATTGTATTTTTCTTCTTTTTTGTCAAGTTGCCTCGTTTCTTTAGCTAGGAGTTTCCATTCTTCATCGTATTCATTGTAAATAAGGAAAGCATCCTCCCCTATCAAATTGTAACTTGTTGGTAGCCACTAGTGTGTTGGGTCTCTTTTGGATTGGATATACATTTGGTACATCCACGCTTTGAAGTGCACAATATCCTGATAGTTCTCCATAGTCTGGGTGGTGATGGATGGTGTGTGCTCTATTATGTGCTTGATCATGTCAAAGTAGACATAAAATGTGACATTGTTTTCTTTCTATCTCCCCTTGTGTGCAATATTCCATAAGCTAACATATTTCGATGTTGCATGATCTCGGTGTGTTGTATTAAAAAATTGGCACTTGTGAGGCTCCCTATGAAAGACTAATGATAGTAGTATGAGAATCCAGGCATAGTGAAATTCCATGAATTTATCCTAGGATTTAGTGAAATCTACTAGAAATGGATTGACCAAAAATGTGGCCCAATTCATTTGGACTCCTTCTGTGCACTTCTCCCCAACAACTATGACTACTGCATGCATCTCATCCTTCTGGAATTTCCTTAGTAATTTGCAAGACAATACCAATGTCAAAAATCTCAAAACATCATGACTTATGATGATGACATCTAACCCTCACTTTCCTCTAAAGGTGTTAAATTTATCTTTCATATTTTCAAATAATTCATTCTCCCCAACCTTATTTGTGAATAATGTTGTCAGACCCTCCCCTGTTGTCGAAAATCTTGTTATTCGTGCAACCAGTTACATAGTGATTGATAATGGTGGATCTATCCATAAATTCCCTTTGTGGATGCAACTCAATAACAACTTTACATAGACATTTATTTCGAAACTTTGGCCAAAATATGGGATTTCTAAAAAATTTCAATATCCCTAATTTTTCCATCCCTATCGCCTAGATCTAAGGCTCAAACAATATTTCACTTGTCCCTGGTAGTATTTTAGTGCATACATATTTTTCCCATGATAACTCAGGAAAATTTTGTGCATTTGTTATTTCATGGTCCAAATACTTCAATGTAGTGACCTTGCCCATCAGGTCCCCTTCAATAATGACACTAGGTGGTATTTGTGGCATGACCAACAGGTATTTGTCATCCTTAACAAGTATAACCTATGGTGTATTATTGTTTGTTGGTGGTACATAATCCCTGGGAAGCATCGGCTACAAGGCCAAAGCTTTAGGGGTTTCCACGAACATTAGTGCAACCGATGGTCATTTTTTTTTCTTGCATGTTGCAGCTATGGGTGCCCCAATTTTTGGTGGTGCTATTGTTCTCTACGAATGATTTGTTTAAATTTTCTATGTCGGTTCTAGTTTGGATTTGGTTCATCTCTATTCTTCTCTGTATGCTCACTAGCCTTATCAAATGCAAATAACCTTTTCTTGTTGAGCCCTTATGCACTTTTATAACCCTTTGACAACTGTGTAATTGATTTTGTGCCCAATGTAAGTGTTGAATCTGGTTAGAGTCTACAATCAATACTTTCCTTATTGTGGAATTAATGCCATATCCTTCGACATATTATTCCTTCGATTTGTCAGTCTGTCCTGATCCTCAATGGTGCCTTCTATTTATGACTATGCATATCCAGAATGTTTCGTCATTACTTCTTTTTAGCTGTTGTTTATGTGCTCTAATTTCCTTTTAATGGTCCTCTTTTGTTCTTGACGTTTTCACACTCTTAACTTCCTTTGTATTATTTCTATTATTTGTGTGATTCTACCTTTTTCAGCGCGGGTCCTATTGATTTATTCCCATACTTATTCCTTTCTACCTTTATAGTTCTTCTTGTTTTTCCACTTTCTATTTGTTTTCTTGTTTTTTTATTTTTTGTTTTTTTTCTTCCCTTCTTCTACATTTTTTTTTAAATGTATTTACCACCATACTATAGTACAACTACTACGATACATGTGTTCTTGCACAGTTCATATTAATATGCAGATGGTCGGCCCTCTCTATAGAATTTTAGTCAACTTCCATTCACAATGTTTTTGAGGGCGTGTCTATTCATTTTTCCAACTGCACAACACCTGCCTTTGTCACATGATGAATAACATATGGTCTTAACCAATGCATTCAAAAATTTATTGGATGTTGCATGAACTTACTTTCTTACAATAATACTAAGTCCCCTACTTGAGATGTTTTCTATTTAATATGTCTATCATGCCATTCCTTTTCCCTTGACTTTTGAACTTGCTCATGGAAACCTGTGAGAAAGAGATCTTCCTCAGGCTATACCAATTGTGACAATCTCTCCTCTACTGCGCCATAATATGAAATATCAATAATCACTGCAATGCACAAGATCATTACAATAAAATCCATCGGAATTACTGCTTCTTGCCCATAGGCCAAACTAAAAGATGTTTGTCCTATCAAATTTTTACTTGCATTCATGTATGCCCATAATACTACAAGAACCCTTAAGTCCCAATCATCTTTTCCTACATTGCATATCTTTGTCAAAGCACTCTCCAGAATTTAATTAAAATCTTCTACTATCCCATTAGCCTAAGGATGATATGACATACTCTTTTGATGATGAATTTGAAAATCCTAAGTCAATGCTCCAATTGTACTATATAGGAAATGTGTTCCTTGATCATTGAGTAAAATGCACGTGCATCCAAATCATGTGACTACATTCTCAAATAGAAACCTCACAATAGTCTTCACGGTGCAATATATGATTGGTGATGCTTCTTCCCATCTAGTCAAATATTCTATCATAGTGATTATGTATTGATCCAGGTGGATATTGGTGGCAACCCACCTATTCCAATTGGCACAAAACAATCTTCTAGCAAGCTACTATTTTTAGTAGGTTTTTGTGTCCTAAATTTTTGGGGCCATTTTCAGGTCCTAAATGAAGTTCTTTCAGAATCGAGCACCTCAATCATAGATAAAGGATTTGAATGAGCCCCCAAAATTAAATCTCCTAGTTGATACCTTTCCAATGAGTTATCATCTGCCCCAAATGGAGATCATATGTCAAAGTTACACCCATGGGAAGTTGATACACCAAACTACCCAAAATGAGGTCCACAAAACTGTTGGATTTTCATATTCCGAGGTTAGGGTTTTGGATTTTCTTTATGTTAAAAATGCCTTGGAGCCTCATTTTAACATCATATTCTTGCAAATGTGAGTAACCGCCACATATCTTCTCAGAGATAAGTTTCCACCATTCTCACGAGTCGTTCACTCTGTATTTCTACAGTTTTGTAGATTTCACTCATTAATGGAATCTATGTATTACTATATACCTGTGTTTATGGTTTCATATCTAATATATATTTCTATTATATTATTGTATATATGATATATCTCTATACATTTCTTTATTATATCTCCTCTCTCATTTCGTACCGAAAATAATCCGGATCATAGGTATTAGAGGAGGCTTCTCTTGATCATTTTTCAGTGAATGTCCCCGATGAGGTTCAAGTATAGCAATTTGGGTCTCGATATTGAATCTCTTCAGGACAACCTCTCTTTCACTCCCAAAAAACCCTCCATGGTGGAAGAAAATAAAAATGACAGAGTAGGTGATTCTATTAATTTGTTGCTTAAGTAAGCTCTCATGTGACAGAGGGATGAAACAATGTGATTCAGGAGCATCGTCAGCAAGTACACGTGGTAGGACAACTCAGTGCTTGAGAACCAATCTGGAGTCTCAAATGCTAGCCAATACTGCAAATCTTTTGTAGCTGATAGAAATGGAAAAGAGAAATATCACACGTGTACACAAAATGAGCACACATGACCTGGGAGTTCAACCCTAGTCTCGATGTAACCAAAGTTAGATTGTAGTTAGTTTGTTTTATTTTTTATAAAGAGAGTTTATGTATGACCAAAAGAGGGGTTACGAGAGTTGTGATCAAGTAGATGTTTTTGAGCATTAGTTGCTGTTTGATTTTAGCTGTAACCATTTTCTTGATTTGAATGAAGATAACAGAGGAAAATTGATCCAAATGTGTGAGACTGTGTTGTTTTTTTTTTCCATGTTTTTGTTCTCAATCTTTTCAATATTGAATGAATATTTCTATGAGTGTATGTAGCTTTTAAATGCTTGCATAAAATTTAAATCATTTTTTCTTCGTGAGCCAGTGCAATGTGTGCACATAGTCTACAAGGAGTGCGTTGACAGGGTCGATTTCAACTCATAAATCTCAGAATAAATAGCGTAAGACAATCCACAAGGAGTACATTGATAGATTTTGTTTCGACTCATAATCTCAGGAGGAACAACGTAAGAATTCCATTGTAGGAAGTTTAAAGCGATTGTCGCAAGGTGCGCATAGTTGTCACAAGAATTCAAGACCTTGTGTAAAGATCTGTTGGAAGGAGTACAAAGATATGGAATTCGACGAAGAGTCGAAGCGATTTTGTAAATAAGTTGAAGAATCAAGAATAGAGGAACGTTGGGACAATGGGAAAGGATTCTTTTCGAGGATATTTGAATCTGAGTTTGAAGAATTTCCCAAAAAAGAAATAATTTATAGGAAATCAAATCTTTGGAGGGAACAAGATCAGGAGGGATTGCACTTTCCAAGAAGTGTGAATGAGATGAAAGAAATGGAGTCACAGAAAGAATAAATTTCGAAGCCTTTACATATTTCCAAAGTATTGTAAGTCTGAAGAACTAGTAGGTTCATGAGTAAAGATATCAGTCATCCAATCTAAGTGCCAAAGGAAAAGATGCCAGTCATTCAATCTAAGCGCTAGGGAAAAGATCTCAGTCGTTCAATCAGAGCACCAAGAAAGGTTCTCAGCCATCCCATCTGTGCACAAAAGGATGATAACCATCCAATCAAGGTAAAGTGAACTAACGATAGACCTTTGAAAGTGTACAGGAGAAGCGAACTTACAAAGTCTTGAAATCTTAGGGACCATACATTTTCCAAGGAGGAAATGTGGCAAGAGATTAGCATTTCAATGACTCGTGACTCATAGAATTCAAAGGTAGAGTCATGAGAACTTTCTAGACACAAAATCAAAATTTGATCTGAGCCGTTAGATCGAGGAGAGATATGGACCATCGATCTAGCGCCATCGTGATTTTGGATATCGGGAGAATGGGGGTAAGGAGACTCCAAGGTTACGAAATGTGAAACCTCGAATTGATCATAACTATCGATCAAAGGGAGATATGGACCGTCGATCTAGCATCGTCAGAATTTTGGAACTTAGGAGAATGGAGGTAGAAACACTCCCAGAGTCGCGAAACCCAAAATCGTGACGCGCCTTTCATTTAAGTGTGTGTTCACCGCTTGCAGTCACGTGAGGGAAGGGGATTAGCTAGAGGAGAGTTAGCACCTAATTAAAATAAATCTTTAAAGCATTAAGGAAGAGCCCATGGGTTCCATAGAATCAATGCCTTAAGAGGAAGGGAGGCATATTCAGTTAATTGAGGTTCTTGAGGGGACAAAGAGTCAATGAGACTCAGTTTATTGATCAATCCTAGACCAGGAGGTCATGCAGGACTTAGGAGAGAAGGGGGGTCTGCATCAAGTGGTATCAGAGCGAGAATTTTGTTTGCAGACAATAGGCAAAGGAAAGGAGGAAAATAACTTGAAATTATACTCTGTGTATAAGGACAATCAACATAATGTCATTGAGGAGACAAGGAGAACCACTATTAGGCAATCATTTTGTAGAAATGAAGATGCAAGAAATTCCTGCAAGGTTGGAAGCAATGGAAGAAACATAGAGAAGAGAACCTGATGTTGGAGACATTAGCAATGTAGAGAGTGAAGATGGAGAAGCCGAAGAAGTTGCAGGGGAACATGTTTCTGAAGAACGCTTGTTGAGAGAAGTTATTAGATTGGGAGCTAGAGCCAATATAAAGGTCCCAATGTATGAAGGAAATTTGGATGTTGAAGAGCTGCTGGATTGGATAAGGTCCAGAGACAAGTATTTCAATTATGAATATGTCGATGGGGAGAAAAAGGTGAGACATGTTGTCACTAGTCTTAAGGGACATGCAACACTATAATGGTATGAACTATGGGATGAGAGGAGAAGTAGAGGCAAACACAAGATAAAGAATTGGGACATAATGGTAGTGAAGCTAAAGGATAAATTCATGCCCAAATATTATTGGATCAATATGTTGAGGAAGCTGCAGAACCTGAGGAAAAAGGGTATGACAATCAAAGAATACACAGAGGAGTTCTACAAGTTGAACATCAGAGATGGACAAAGAGAGGGATGAAGAAAAAGTTGCTAGGTATATGATTGGCCTGAGGTATGAAATCCAGGATGAGCTTAGCATGATGTTGGTAAGGACAATAGAGGATTCTTATCAGTTCGCGCTGAAGGTAGAAGAGAAGTTGGCCAGAAAAAAAATCCAATGAGGTAGAGGTAAAATATCAGTCCCAAACAAAGGAAAGGGAGTTGCCCATGAAAAGGCGCATAACTCCAAGGACGAGGCTAAAACTCCACACAGTTACTCAGAAAGAGGAGGAAGTTCTCAAGGAAGATAGGGTGGTGGAAGAAAGTCTTCTAGAGGAAGAGGCAAAGGAGGAATAAGATGTTACGCATGTGGAAAGATAGAGCACATGTCTTGGGAATGCCCAGAGAAAAAGAAAGAAGGAGGATAATTTCACATTTCAAAAGCACAAAGAGGGAATGTTGAAGAAGGAGTAGAGGATGGAATGCCCCTGATTATGAGGAAGGTTCTCTTAAAACCAGAGGTAGAAGTTAAAAATATTGTACAGAGAAAACATCTATTCAGAACAACTTGCAATACTAAATATAGAGTATGCAAGGTGATAATTGACAGTGGGAGCACTGATAATTTAGTATCCATGAATATGGTGGAAAATTTGGATTTGGAGACAACTGCACACCCGAAGCCATATAAAGTCTCATGGTTTTAGAAAGGACACCAGGTAATGGTTACTAAAAAATGCTTCGTTGAATTTAAGATAGGAGGATATAGAGATGAAATCCTATGTGATGTAATTCCCATGGATGTATGCCATATTATGTTGGGAAGACCATGGCAGTTTGACAGGAATGTCATTCACAATGGGAAGAATAATACATACACCTTAGAGAAGAATGGTAGGGCATACATGTTGCTTCCAATAGAGGAGAAGAAAGTGAAAGAGGAAGCCAACACAAACATACTTTTCATGAGTGGGAAGGAACTCTTGAAAGAAGTCAAGAAAGAAAAAGAGATGCAGTTTGTTGTAGTGAGGAAACCTGGAGTTATCCTTACAACTACTTCGATGGATGATTTTCCTGAAGAATTTCAGGAATTGTTAGATAATTTTGCTGACATAGTGGTGGATGAGCTCCCTAACTCATTTCCACCCATCAAAAGTATCAAACATCATATCATTTTGATACCAGGAGAAATCTTTCCAAACAAAGAAGCATACATATTGACACCTCGAGAGAATGAGGAGGTAAAGAACCAGGTTCAGGAATTGTTAGACAAGGGTTTGATCATAGAAAGCTTGAGTCCATGTGCAATACCAACTATGTTGAGTCCAAATAAAGATGGAGGATGGAGAATGTGTATAGACTCGAGATCCATCAACAAGATCACTATCAGGTATAGATTCCCTTTGCCAAGAATAGATGATTTAATGGACTTCTTAAGTAGGGAAAACTTCTTTTCTAAGATAGATTTGAAAAGTGGATATCACCGGATCAGAACGAGAGAAGGTGATTAGTGGAAGATATCCTTTAAGACAAATGAAGGTTTGTATGAGTGGCTTGTTATTCCATTTGGCTTAACAAATTCCTCAAGTACTTTTATGAGGTTGATGAATGAAATACTAAAAAATATCATTGGCAAGTTCCTGGTTGTGTATCTAGATGATATACTTATCTTTAGCAAGATTAGAGAGGAGTAGTTGAGGAGCCTAACACTAGTGATGAGGATACTATAGTAGGAGAAGCACTTGAGGCACTTGACACTAGTGATGAAGAGTCTACAGAAGGAGAAGTTGTTGATAAAACTGAAGAATTCTTATTTTATGAAGACATAACTCATTTACTTGGGTTTTGTGATCTCTTCAAATGAATTGAAGATGGATAGGGAGAAGTTGAAAGAAATCAAAGAATGGCCATCACCAAGGAGTATGTTTGATGTAAGAATCTTCCATGGATTAGCGAGTTTCTATAGGAAGTTCATCAAATATTTCAGTGGAATTTGTGCACCAATTATGGACACGGTGAAGAAAAGACACAAGTCTTTTAAATGGACAGAGGAGGCCGAAAAGAGCTTCAACATAATGAAGGAGAAAATAATAGAGCGACCAATTCTAGTCTTGCCAAATTTTGGGAAGATGTTTTAGGTGAGATGTGGTGCAAGTGGCATTGCAATTGGAGGATTTTTAAGGCAGGACAATAAACCTGTTGCTTACTTCAGTGAGAAGTTGAATGAGACTAAGAGAAAATACTCTGCATATGATAAGGAGTTTTATGCCATAATTCAAGCCTTGAAGAAATGGATACATTACCTTGTCCCACAAGAATTTGTCTTGTATAGTGAAAACCAAGCTTTACAATTCATAACCAGATAGGAAATATTGAATCAGAGACATGTGAAGTGGATTGAGTTTGTGTAGAATTTTACTTTTGTTATAAAACATATTGCTGGAAATGCTAACAAATTTGTTGATTCCTTGAGAAGGAGATGTTTGATTCTACAGGAATTTCAGGTAAAGACCTTAGGGCTTGAACACCTTGAGGAAATGTATAGTGATGACCCAGATTTCAAGGAAGCATCTAAAGCATGCACGAATCCTCTGCTAAGAGTTAGGAGTCAGTGGACATAGTATATGATTCAAGAGGGATTGTTGTTCAAGGGAAATCATTTTTTCTTACCAAAATGATCAATGAGGGCTAATCTTTTGAAAGAAAATCATAGTGGAGGATTGGCTAGAAATTTCTGCCATGATAAGACATTTTCATAGTTGAGTAGTTCATACTATTGGCCAAGCATGAGAACAGATGTGACAAAATTCGTGAACAGATATAGAATCTTCCAACATGCAAAAGGTAAAAGAAAGAACACTGGATTGTATCAACCAGTACCCATACCAAAAAGGCCTTGGGATGAAATAAGCATGGATTTTGTGTTGGGACTACCAAGAATGCAAAGAGGATGAAATTCCATATTTGTGGTGGTGTATAGAATTTCAAAGATGGTACACTTTATCCCATGCTAGAAGACCAATGATGCAACACATGTTGCAAATATGTTCTTTAAGGAAGTTGTGAGACTTCATGGCCTACCCAGAAGCATTGTCTCGGACAGAGACACCAAATTTGTTGGTCATTTTTGGAGAACATTATGGAAGAAGTTAGGGACAAATTTTTCCTTCAACTCAACTTATCACCCTCATATAGACATAAATACTGAGGTGGTAAACATAAGTTTGGGAAACCTATTGAGGAGTCTGGTCACTGAGCACCATAATCAGTGGGATCAGATTCTGCCATAAGTAGAATTCGCATACAACAACTCACCAAACAAGAGCACTGGGAAGAGCCCATTATAGATATCATATGGAATGCAAACTAGGGGAGTATCCGAGTTGAGAGACTTGGAGTAGAGTGATATCAAAATCTCGGGAGCATAAGATTTTGCTGCAGAAATGCAGAAGCTCCATAGCCATATCAGAGGGCAGTTGTAGAGTTCTAGCCAAGAATACAAGCATAGAGATGATCAACATTGTAGAGAACTTCAATTTGAGGTAGGAGATAATGTTTTGGCACATTGCAGGAAGGAAAGGTTCCCTAGGGGGACATATAACAAGCTAAAGATGAAGAAGACATGACCATGTAAGATATTGAGAAAGTTTTATGAAAATTCCTATGAGATCAAGCTACCAGATGATGTGGGAATATCTCACATATTCAATTTTTCAAACTTGTATCCTTACAAGAAGGATGACATAGAGGGATCAACAGATCAAGAGAATAGTTAGTGGGAGAAACAAATGCCTATAGTAGAAAAACCGCAGATGAAAAAGATCATTGATTAGAGGATGGGTAAGAAAACCTGAAGGAAGACCTATTTTGAGTATCTTGTCAAATGGAAGGGACATCCAATAGAATATTCCAGTTGGGAGAGTGAAGATGATATCTAGAAACATGGAAAGTCAGTGCATGAGATCACAGACAGGAGTCCATGATTTTTTTCCCAGGGGAGTATAATGCAGGATAATTATCAGCAAGTACCTATGGAAGGACAACTCAACATGTGAGAACCAATCTAAAGTCTCAAACGCTAGCCAATACTGCAAATATTTTGTAGCTGATAGAAACAGAAAAGAGAAATATCATGCGCATAGACAAAATGAGCATGCGTGACCTGGGAGTTCAACCCTAGTCTCGATGTAACCGCAATTAGATAGTAGTTAGTTTGTTTTATTTTGTATAAAGAGAGGTTTTTTACCCCCAAAAGAGGGGTTACGAGAGTTTCGAGCAAGTAGAATTTTCTGAGCATTAGTTGATGTTAGATTTTAGCTGTAACCATTTTCTTGATTTGAATGAAGATAATAGAGGAATATTCATCCAAATGTGTGAGATTGTGTTGTTTGTATTTTCCCTCTTGTTTTTGTCAATATTTTCAAGAATGAATCAATCTTTCTACGAGTGTATGTAGCTTTGAAATGATTGCCTAAAATTTAAATCATTTTTTCTTCATGAGCCAGTGCAAAGTGTGCACACAATCCACAAGGAGTGCATTGATAGGGTCAGTTTTGACTCCTAAATCTCATAATAAATAGTGTAATATAGTTCGCAAGGAGTGTGTTGACAGAGTCTATTTTGACTCGTAATATCAGGAGGAACAACATAAGAATTCCTTTGCAGGAAGTGTAAAGCAACTGTCACAAGGTGCACACAATCATCACAAGAATTAAAGACCTTATGTAAATATTTGTTGTAAGGAGTGAAAATATCTAGAATTTGATGAAGAGTCGAAGAGATTCTGTAAACAAGTCGAAGAATCAAGAACAGAGGAACGCCAAGAAAATAGGAAATTATTCTTTTTGAGGATCTTTGAATCTGAGTTTGAAGAATTTCTCAGGAAAGCAAGAAGTGTTGGGAGATCAAAATCTTGGGAGGGATAAATCTTAGGAGGGATCGTACTTTCCAATAAGTATGAACGAGATCTAAGAAACAGACTCACATGAAGAATAAAGGTCAAATCCTTTACATATTTCCAAAATATTCTACGTCTGAAGAACTTGTAAGTTTAGGAGGATTAAAGATCTCAGTTGTTTGATCTAAGAACCAAACGAATAGATCTCAGCCATTCGATCTGAGAGCCAGAAAAAATATCTCAGTCATTCAATGAGAGCAACAAGAAAGGATATCAGCCTTCTGATCTGTGCGCAAAAGGATCATAATCGCCCGATCAAGGTAAAGTTCACTAACGATAGACCTTTGAAAGTGTACATGAGAAGTAGACTTACAAAGTCTTGAAATCTTGAGGACCGTCCATTTGTCAAGGACGACACATGGCGAGAGATCAACATTTCGCTGACTCGTGACTTGGAGAAGTCAAAGGTAGAGTTGTGAGAACTCATAAGACACGAAAATCATGATTTGATCTAAGCCCTCGGATTGAGGAGAGATATGGACCATCGATATAGCACAATCTCGATTTCGGATATTGAGAGAATGGGGGTAAGGAGACTCCAAGGTCGTGAAATGCAAAACCCTAAATTGATTACAGTCGTCGATTAAAGGGAGATCTGGACCGGAAATATAGCACCGTCAAAATTTAGGAACTTGGGATAATAGACATAGAAACACTCCTAGAGTCACAAAACATGAAATCGTGACGTGCCTTTCATTTAAGCATGTGGTCACCACATGTGGTCATGTTAGGGAAGGGGCTTAACTAGAGGAGAGCTAGCGCCTAATTACGCTAAAGATTTAAATCGTTAAGGAAGAGCATGTGGGTTCCATAGAACCGACACCTTAAGAAGAAGGGAGGCCTATTCAATTAATTGAGGTTCCTGAGGGGACAAAGATTCAATCAGACTGATTTTCATGTTCGATCCTAGACCGAGAGGTTGCACAACCCTTAGAAGGCACATCCTTCAATGCATTTCGATAAAAATAAGCATGTATTCATCAAGGGGCCACTTTGGAGGCACCTCTCATTTCAAGGTAGAAGTGAATTTTGATATTCCCATATTTGAAGATCAGATAGAAGAAGATTCCCTAGAAAAATGGTTAAATCTGCTAGAAGGTTATTTCTTTCTTCAAAAAATTTCCAACAGGGAAAATATCACCTTCACACTCCTTAAGGATCTCCCCCATGTCAAACATTGGTGATAAATTTACTGGGATCATATTTCCACAAAGAAGTCTAGAATATATGGGGTCAATCCCACTTGGGATTTTTTTGTGGATGCGGTCAAGGAACAATATTACCCTGTTGGAAATTATGAATACCAATACATGAGATGGACCATACTACGTCAAGAGAGGGTCCAAGTAGTGTCGGAGTTCACCAATACCTTCTATGCCTTTCACACCAAGTTGGGTATAAAATACTCTGAGTAACATTTGGTTCTAAAATACCACAGGGCTCTACACAAACACATCCAAACTAAAATAGATTTTCTGGACATCTCATCACTATGTGCTACTTATCAATATGCTGTTAAAATTGAGCAAACATTTAAGCACCAGAACAAGCGGGAGTTCGGGTATGCAAATCTGCAACAACCAAACTATGGTAAAGATGGCCCTAACAACTAGCCTTTAGAAAACCAGTCCAAGCCACAAGAAAATAAGGGTAACGGAAAGATGAACAAGGAAAGTGGAAACTGGTGCAATTTCCAAAAAATCCCCTGGCACAACACCGATGAATCTCATTCAAAACAATCATTGGTGGCCAAAAGAGAATATAAGGAGCCAAACCCATATTTAGAATTAGTTGATTCATAAAATAATGGAAGGAGACAGATTATCGAGGTAGATCCCACTTCTATTGTCGTAGCCTCAAAAAATCAACCAGAAGAACAAGCATATCCTGAAGAGGGGGATCACATGTTCCATTCAAATATGTGGGTGAAGGGGACCCCATTGCATTTCATTGTTGATAGCAGAAGATAGAATAATCTCATCTCAACAGAGGTCGCCAAACAATTGGGGTTATCGAAAACACCACAACCGCAACCATACAACATTAGGTGGCTTCGCCAGGGACAAGATATCTGTGTCAGCCAACAATGTCGCATATCCTATGGAATCCAACCCTTGAAGGATGAGGTACTATGTGATGTTTCCCCTCTTGATGTTTGTGATTTTCTTTTGGGCCAACCATATATGTGGAAACATCATGTTGTTTATGAGTCTTGACCCCATAGTGTCATTGTTACTCTGGGGGTCATCTCTACAGGATTCCAGAGGTAGTTACAACTACTGTTCCACCAAAACAATGTTTCAAGGTAATGTCTCATACTGCAAAATTCATCAATGTGTCGAAATGTTTTTATTGCTTTCCTTCCAACTGAAAAGTGTTCTTCACACTGGTTAAGGCATGCAAAGGAGCTGCTATAAAGGATAATTTTGAATTGAACCTCCTCCAATACTGGACTACACCTAAGAATATCTAGATCTCAATTACACTTTTTGGCTAGGCCAATTTACAATCACATCAATCTTGGAAGGATCGATTTTTAATTGTCCTCCTTCTACAATATGATGTAAGTATACAAGTGCAGTATTTCCAAATTCACATTTATACAATTTTACATACATATTTTCCCTTTGCAAAGTATCCAATACTTTCTTTACATGCCTCACATGTTCATCCCAAGTCCCGATAAAAATAAGAATGTTGTCTAAATATAAAATCACAAAATCATCTAGGAAAGGCCTGAATACATCATTCATCACAGGCATGAAAGTTGTCGGAGAATTAGAAATCCCAAACGACATAACTAACCACTCAAAAAATCCTTTTTTGGTTTTAAAGGTAGTCTTCCATGCATCCTGTTCTGCAACCCTGATTTGATGGTATCCACTGTGCAAATCCAGCTTACTGAAATAAAAAAATTCTTTAATTGATCAAGTCAATCACCTATATAAGGAAGAGGGTATTAATTTTCACCGTGATTTTATTTAAGGCCCGTTAATCAACACACATTCTCCATGTGTCATCTTTCTTTGGCACCATTGCAATTATAGAACCACAAGGAGATGAACTGGGCCTGATGACCCCTTGATCCAATAAGACTTATACCTACTTCTTGATCTCTATCATCTCCACAACTGATATCCTATACATGCCCACATTAGGAAGGGGAGAATCCTGTTGAAGATGTATCTTGTGTTGGATTTCCCTCTTTGGAGGTAATCCATCTGGTTCCTGAAAAATATCATCATACTTAGAAACAATATCAATTAATTATTTCTTATGAGAAGGATCACATCCTTGGAAAGTGTCAGATGTTTGAACATATTTCTCTCTTATGACCGTGAGTACATATCTCAGATTAGTGTTTATGAGTCTCTTCATTTGTCCCGGACTAACAAGTGTTGTGTTTACCCTCATGCTGTGATATCTAACAATATGTTCCACTCCCCCTTTAGTAAGTTGGTACTTGTTCTCATGATGAAAGAAGACTGCTTTCTATCATAAAGATAAGGACTTGTCAACACTATGCCACATATATCAAGTGATACAACATCCAAATCCACTTCATCAACCAAATTTGAAGGAATATAAAATCTAACCCTACATTGTTTGGTGACATTAACTTTTACTTTATCACATACCCAACCAAAAAGATAAGGATTTGTATGTGGTTTCATTTCAATACCCATCTTTTTGACAAGTGCTTCAGATATCAAGTTTACTTGGGATCCCAGATAAAATAATATATCTATCTTAGTGTGTTTAGATACAACTCTTATGTGAAATAATTCATTCCTCTTTTGTTCATCATCATGAGATTCATTATTGGAATATGAACTAACATGAAGGGAATCTTTACCTTGTACTCTAACCATTGTGATATTTCCTTCGTCTCCTGAATCAGACGCAAGATCTTGTTGCATTGTAGCAATGGTTTTTGTCTTCCTCTTTCCAACGAACTATTTCGGTCTTTTTTCTGGATGGAGTTTCCAACAATGTTCATCATCATGCCCACTTTTCTTACAATGAGTGCAAGATGGATTTTCTCCTTCTCTCGTCATTGTGGTGGTCTTATTGTCCTTCCTTTTAATCTTCTTAAAAGGGTTATGTGGGATATTGGATGGTTTCTTTGTGGGATCTTCTTGAACATGCTTTCCCCTGTTCTCAAGGTGAGTGGCTTGCACACAAACTTCATTAAGACTGGTGGGGTTAAACAAGAGAAAAGTATGATGAATATAACTATGAAGTGAGCCAATATACTTCATTAAAGTTTCGTAAGAATCCAAAGGAATGTTTAATGCTACAGATTTGTTCCTAAAATCTTTTGTGAAACTTTGTACAGTATAAAATTTACTTTTCCTTAAAGTTTTCCATTCCATCATTTCTTTATGTAAATAACCCAATCGATAAAATTTCTTCCTTATTGATGATTTAAATTCTGACCATGAGGAAAGAATATTACCAGACTTACTTATGTCCTGAAGTTTTCTCTCCCACCATATGAGAGTGGTTCCTTCCAACCGAAGAGAAGCCAATTGGACTTCAAATTCCTCTTCATCAATATGTTGAAAACGAAAATATACTTCAACCTGTCAAATCCAATTATCTATCTTTTCACGATTAGCATCTCTATTAAACATAGGTAAAGAAAATTTTACATCAAGCTTTAATAATGGTTTCTTAAAATAGGCTTTATGGCTAGAATGATGAGAATGATGTGAATTATCAGAGGAAGAAGAACTAGAACTTGATGGTGAAGATGGAGGCTCAGAAGGGTCTCCTCCAACCCCTTGGTCTACCAAAGCATTGTCATCAACATGTACTTCATTTTTCTTCCCTTTCTTATTCATCCTCTTCTCATAGTATCCATACATTCATTCAACCATTTCTGACATGCAATAAAATACCATATGGAATCCTTTTCTCATGTTCATCACACTTGTCTTCTTCTGCCATTTTCTTCCTTCGGGATGCACGACCAACTTAAGGATTGAAAGTCTTAATAGTTCCTTCACCCTTATTAGGTTTTACCCTAGTAAGCATTCACACTCAACAATTCAAGTCAAAGATGACTGCTCTGATACCAACATGATTCGGGATATTTTATCGAGTCAATTATAAAAAAATGCATTAAATGAGCATGAATTAAAGTGCACCATTAAAGAAGGAAAATCTCAATAATGAAGAGACATAAACATAAAATATGAACATGAAAACTTGATAATGGAGTTCGTCCCTGGTGGAATACATCTCTAAGTCCTGCTCTCAAATGCATAGGCTTTCTCATTAACTCAGCAAAATAATTTGGCAAAATACATAAGTATACCTCATTCTAAAATCAAGCTGCAAAAGTGTTACTCAGATAAAAAAGAAGATAGCACCATTGAATTTGTGGGTTCGAATTACCCAAAAATTATTGTCTCCATGCCTCTATTTGACTCTGTCACTCCTAGGCCCAAGAAGAATTTTGTCTCAGTTTTTTTGCCCTGCAACCTGCAATAATTACTGACGTACTTTGCCTCGAACTACATGCCCGATTGTACCATGCGTGCCTCCTCACCCATCCCTGGGAAGATGCACCTTTTAAACAATGAAATGGGTGTTTTTTACAACTTTGGGTCATTGGCCTGTTGGTTATTTCGCATATATTAAAGTGTTAATAAGGGGGAAGGTCTTGGGGTCAAGCCCACATGCCTCCCCTTTTGGATTTACTGTTGTAACTTATATATATATATATATTTGAATATGTGTCATTATTCTACTTTGGCAATGGTTCTATCCAGTGGTTGGTTTCTAGATTTGGCGGACCCACCAAATATTGTTTTTGTTTTCAAAATTTCGATCACGGGTTGTCACTAGGAATTTTCCCACTGCCACGTGGCATCCACCTATTGGACCATGTCAACCACTGCACCGTCTTCCTACCACATCAATTCCACATCATTGTACAGATGCCACTTTAGCTACAACATCACCATGCCATGTCAGCACCACATCACTGTATGGACTGTACGAACTGCCACGTGGTGAAATATTATTGGTCCATGGAATGACGCAGAAATGACAATTATGGGTGACATTTGGCAACCTTTGGTTCTACCACATCACCATTCTGACGTCACCATGCCACATGTCACCTCTTTCTCATGTTGTGTATGTTGTAGGAATGATGACATCATCTATACTGATGTTGACATCAATAGTACAAATGCTGACTCATCCCTCTGTTGACTAGGGTAGGTCGATCAAAAATTGACCATGAATATCATTCGATCCATAACTCTGTTTGATGATCACTTTGCGCCATTGGAAATATTGCTATGCACTCCTCGTGATGATGTCATTTTCTTTGAGTTTTGAGAAATTTGATTTTTTTCCCTTTCTCTGTCTACTAAGGCCATTCTGAGCATCCTGAGTTGTTCTTAGTCTTCTCTATATCCTTTTTGGATCAGAAGGGGGTCTCATCATGAGCCAACCTTCTCATTTCCACTAGGTATTTTTGGGTGACATTGCCATTATCTAGACACCACACCAGGGCAGTGGCCTTCAACCTTTCCTTGAATTTATGAAAGAATGAAATAATGGAAAAATAATGGGCTTGGAAAAAGTGCATTGTGGATGAAGGTACCACACACCCTCTATAAAGGCACCCATGAATGAGACACTATGACCTATTGTATTTCATGAGCCCTATGCCCATTTAATCTTGACCCTAACCACTTCACCCACTTTACATGTCTTAGAGAGGGATCTCTTGGAAACTCTCCTTGACCTAGGGCAAGATCTACCCAATAGGACACCTCGTCAACCCTCCCATATTCAAGGTCGACAAGTCGCATAATGTCTTTGAGAAATTAATTGTTTGTCATAGTAATATTTGATGCACATTATTAGGTAGCTCATTTATTTATTGGATTCACTTATCATGATGTTATGACTTGAGATACTTGGAGGGTGTGCTTATTTGTCTTTGTAGGACCTAGTTGGTGGAAATTTTTGGAAGAACAAGCCAAGATTGGACTTCCATGGGGCTTGAATCCCACAAGTGGATGCCAAGGGACCGCATGTCAGATGAGAGAGATCAAACATTGAATGGATACAAGATGACTTGGATGACATAACCCAACCCCCACATGCCAAACACTTTTCCTAGGAGAGGCAAAATGTCACTTCTAGAGGTATGAAGTCATCTAGAGGGGTTAGGGTTTGGTGCTGGGGTTGACATGCATTGGCACAAGGAATTTTTGATGGTATTGAGCCTTGATCATGAAGGAAGTTGTTTGGATGCTTGACATGTGTCTTTGGGAAGCCTTTCTACTCTCCTCCATCAACAATGACCTCCTCCTAGTGTCAAAACGTCCCCTAAAGGGGTGACGTCCATATAAACTAGGGTTTTTATTTGTGCAAAAGTGAAATTAAAGTGAATTGTTGACCTTGGAGTATTTGGTATGAAATATTCACTACAATTGGAGTGTTTTTCCTTTGTTTCTATGGAGTAATGTTTTTTGGTTATGGTTTGATGATGATGGTGGTATGTTATCTCTAGGAGGTCATTCTCTTTATTTTTTGGAGGTTTACATTGGAATATTAAATATTTTTCTTGAATGGTATGGTTTATTTACCTTGTTATTATCATTTCTAATCTAGTTTGAGGTTTGTTTGGCCAATTATAAGTATATACACCACTATCCTAGTTTCCACCATTTTATCAAGTTTGTTTGCAAGGGTTTTGGTTGAGGAAGTAAGAGGCTTTGCACCCCTCATATTCAAACCATGGCTAGGTTACTTTCCTTGGGAAGTAATAGGATTTACACTCGCATGGATTTAGTAATCCTAGATCTTTCTTGTTGACCCCATTAACCCATAACTAAAATCACAAGTTCTGCATTGGAGAAACAAAATATTGCATTGGGAAAAGTAATTTCTTGTCATATTTACTTTTTGAAACTTGGATTTTGTTCCTTGTCCTTAAGGAACCTCACATCCACTGTTAAGAACTTGAATAGATCTACAAAGACTGAATACAAAATCACCACAATAGATATACAAGAACAATATGCAAAATCTCCTCTATTACCATCAAACCCTTGAGGTACGAAAACACCATACAATGGATCCTATTATGCAAGAGATCCTCTCCTATTCACTTGTCTCTTCGAGGGGGCATCCTCCTAATGAACTTCAGATCTAAATACAATACTTCTCTTCATATCCCATTACATTGCTTGAACCCCATTATATAGTGCTACCATCACCTAAGAACATTCTAGAGGAGGAATCTTCTATAAGTAGAACCTTCTAAGAAATCCTCTTACATTTATTATATTTAATTGCTCATATATTATGTCTAANTACCTCTCTAGCTACCTTACATTCCATCCCCCTTATGAAAGAGTTGTCCTCAATGCTTGATGTACAACCATATACCAGGGTCCCATGGATAAGTGTGGACCATAATGATGAGGTAGACTAAAGAACTAGAGTCCCATTGAGAAATGGAAGCCACCATGCTGAAGTAGTCCAACCACCATTGTAAACCAGGATCCCATGTCCAAGTGCTCACATGAATCCCACATGGAAGATATCGGCACCCAATAACCAACTGAAAATGATGCTCCCAATACTGACACCTGTCATGTGGATCCAAATAAGAAATTCCATCCACATAGTGGAAAAGGGTCATAGAATAATCTGGAAGGAATAATACCACTGTAAAATATGCAGTATGGACACTAGTAATAATCATTGGCTCTCGATTTGTCACATTCATGCTCTCTACAGAAGGTGGATTTGAGTCATCAAATAAAATATGAAAGTGGTTGTCATCCCAAAAATGACAACTTTCCATATACCAATCATCAGAATTGACCTCAAAATCATACCAAGAATATATTTATTTATTATATGTATCCATGATGTTCACCATAAGAAATCTCTCTTGCATGTTATCCAATGAATCTTGAATACTACAAAAACTATCATTGAGGCCATCTGCAAAGTCATCCAATGTGTCAAACAATTGGGATTTGAATGCTTCAGTAATTTGTAGAATTTATTTGAGGGTTTGAGAGGAAATAACCATATTATCACCCTATTAACTCTTCGGTCCCACAACCGTCATGAAAAAAATCCAAAAATAGAACAATAAGTTACGACAGAAAATCACGGCTTTTTCTGGAAAAACCCTAAAAAACTGTTGAATTTAAAATGCTCATAACTTCACTTCCCAGACTCCATTTTGGATGATTTATTTTTTGAAATTGGGTGAAATTGTGAGAGAAATGCATATATGTAATTTGTTTGAGAAAATTCAGCCTCCAGCTGCTACAGAAATAAAAAAAATTGCACTGTCGTCCATGGAAAAAACCCTGAAAAATTGCAGATTTTAAAACTTCAATATCTTGACTTCCCGGGCTCCGTTTCAAACGATTTTTTTTTTCAACTTGGGTGTTTTTCTGAGAGGAAATCAAATATACAACCTTTTTCTACAAAATTTGCACAGAAATATACCAAATAGTTATGAAATTTTGTGGTCCTCTTTTTTCTTCTCCAAAAACAAATCTGCAAAAATAAAAAATATTTGCCCACAATGTCTACCAAGGAAAGTTCTCTGATACCACTTGTTAAGAACATAAATATATATACAAATATTGAATACCAAATAACCACAATAGATATACAACAACAATATGCAAAATCTCCTCTATTACCATCAAACCCTTGAGGTAGGGAAACACCATACAATGGATCCTATTATGGAAGAGATTCTCTCATGTTCACTTGCCTCTTTGAGGGGGCATCCTCCTAATGAGATTAAACTCCAAATACAAAACTTCTCTTCATATCCCATTACATTGCTTGAACGCCATTATATAGTGCTACCATCACCTAAGAACATTCTAGAGGAGGAATCTTCTAGAAGTAGAACCTTCTAAGAAGTCCTCTTACATTTATTATATCTAATTACCCATTTATTATGTCTAACTACCATAGTGGGTATTATTTAATAATATAGTCGATCTAGTCCACCTTACATTGAATGACCTCCTCTATTATCACTATGGGCCCTCTGGGCCCCGCTACTACCTCTCTAGCTACCTTACAGCCACAAGGGCATCCCCATCAAATGGATAGTTCTTTATGTTGTTATAAATTTACATCTTTAGCCATTAGGGTTGCAGAAACCCTAACTCAATTGCTTGAATAGCTCTCTTATCAACCATTGGAAATTGCCCAAACTTTTCACACTTGTCCTACTTGCTCCGGAGCAATTTTTGGAAACGTTTGGAGGAGTTTTAGTGGATAATTTTCTTTCTTTAATAAATTCATTGTTACATCCATAAGGCTGATATAATTTTATATATAAAATTGTTTACAACAGCCTTATTGTTTCATCCTAGTATCTTGGATTTTCATCTTGAGTTTTGCTAGTCTTTATCTTGTATCTTGTACTTGATCTCTAGAATTTAGTTTGCAGATTATGGTGCCATTTTATTGCTGATATACATTATTAATAATATATTATATTAGGGACATCAAGATTAAATTGTTTTTCCAATTGATTACATTGCAATATATGCTTGATTTTCTTGTGTCTTAGGCATGTATTTCACCATTTGCAGGTTACTCAACATACTTGGCAACCCTTAGACCTTCCCAATAATTCATTCCAAGAGATTCATAACTTTCATATTTTACCTCTATGAAATTCATCTCCATCTTCATCATTTTCCATCTCATTCCCCCTAGGGTCACTGGGATTCCCCCCTTGAGGTGACTACTTCACCTCTAAAGTGAAGGGGACAACTGATTAAGGTGAAAATGGGTAGGTGACCTTTTAGTTTTCACCATTTACTTGTTGGGTCAAGATTTTCCCAACCTACAACTTGTTCGATAACAATATTAAGCTCAATACGGGGGATTATTTTTTGGATACTCCCATGATTTCCATACAAATGGGTGGTGCTAATGTTGTATTAAGGGTCCAATGGTTACAATCATTGGGAATAGTGGCCCTTAATTTTCAATATATTTTCATGAGATTTTTCTTAGAAGGTAAGGAATTTGAGATTAGAGGTATCTAAGGGAAACCCTCTAAGGTGATAAGATCTAATAATATGACAAAATTACTTAAAAAGGGACACCATGCTGTAATTGCACAATTTTTCTCACTATATGTTCAAACATTTATATCTTGTACTCCACTAGATCTTGAAATGGTTAAAAAAAAACATTCCAAGGTATTTATAGGGATGCCTAATGGTATTCCAACTGCTCGAGATCATGATCATGCTATTGATTTAAAACTTTGAAGTGCACCACCTAAAATTAGGAGTTATAGGTATCCATATGCATAGAAATGTGAGAATGAGCATATGATCGAAGAAATGTTATAGGTTGGCATCAATCAACCTAGCCAAATTTCTTTCTCTTCACCAATATTAATGGTTACGGATAAGGATGGTTCATCGTGTATGTGTCTATATAAGTTTCATATTCATGTCATTGATAAATTATGATATGAATTGCATGTAGAAAAAATATTTACTAAGTTGGACATTCATTCAAGATATCATCAAATCAAAATGAGGTAGTAAGACATCTCCAAAAAAACCTTTAGAACACATGAAGGTCATTATGAGTTTTTGGTTATGTCATTTGGACTTTTTAATGTACCCCACAACCCAGAGGTTCGGCACACTACTTCAAGTTTGCTTTTGAACTTCTTTCGACTTCTAATCTAATTTTTAATTAATAAAGATGCATGAATTATTCACATGCATAGATTAAGATTCATGCAAGAACATAAATAAATGAGACATATGTCATGTAAAACAATAACCATCAAGCATGAAAATTATAGATACAAATTTCATAAATAAATAAATACACATCAGAATAAATACACAGGTAAATAAAACCATGATAGAAAACACTTATCTTTCATCAAACAAATCACCAATTGGATGCAAACCAAGGATGTTCCACCAAACTGTAGACGATGTTGTTCCAAATATCAACAACAATGTCACCCATGAGCCAAGGATATGAATCAATAAGGATGGCTCCAAAATTTCACTCAGCTTCCCAAACTAGTCAACACTCAATCTCTCACACGCTTTTGAGCACCCACATCAATCCAAAGTACACCAAATCTCTTATATCCATCTTGCACAACCCAAGAGAATGGACCCCCTTCTCTACCACGCATTCCCTCAGGCTGTCCACCTTGTTCAAGGGCTCCAGTGCATATGATCAATAATATCCATGTTGGGACTCTCAGGATTCACAACTATGAGAAAATTTGAACACATGCCAAAGCATCTTAGACATGCATGCCTTAATTCATGGTTGGAATACACCAACAATCTCTGAAACCAACAAAACCACGTCTCCTCTTCAACAATTCATTTTACCTTCCAAAGACAAAGCTAAATAACGAAATATGAGTGTGTTAAAGAGTGAATGGATGAATGAAAAAATTAATGAGTGAATCAGTGAACGAGTGCGTGAATGAAGAAGAAGCAAAACCCCCCAAATAGACCAAGGACATGTTTATATAATTCTTGGAATTAGAGAACCACATGGCCTTCCCCTAGTAAGATCATGTAACTAATATTCTCCATTAAAATATAAATGGATAAATATAAAATATAAAATAGACACTTTTCCCCTCAATCCCGCTGTCTCATGGAATCATAGCCCCCTATAACTCTTGTCCTTGTCTGTCTAGCAGCCAATGATGTATGTATTATTGATAATGATCAGAACATTACATTTCTGAGGCACATTGGCCTCTTTTAACTGTTTGGGAACTCTGGCCTTTCATTGACAAAATACATTATTTAATACGGGGCTCAAAAGTAGGGTATTACATTTCCCTCCCCCTTATTTTGGCATTATCCTAAGTGCATATACAAAACAAAAAACTAATTTTCAAAATTTATTAAAAAATTTGTGGGTACTCTACATGCATCGCATCTTCATGCTCCCAAGTAGCATCTTCAAGACCATAGTACGTCCACTAGACTTTTCCCATCTTTATAGCCCAATTCCAGAGCATTTTGACTTTTTTTTTCCAATATTCGCTTTGGATGGACCTGAAAGTTTCCCTTTGTCTCTGCATAAATAAGATGTCAATAAATAACATGGTTTGGATCATGTAGATGTTTATTTAGCAAAGAAACATGAAATACATTATGCACATTCATGGAAGTAGGCAATGCAAGCATGTATACAACTAGACCTATTATGTTCAATATCTTATATGGACCACATAATATGGCTTCTAGATTTTTACAACTACCCAACTTCAAAGATATCTTCTTGGGATTCACTTTTAAAATCACATGCTCCCCCACTTTAATTTCTCTAGCTATCCTATTCTTATCTGCATAAATTTTTGATCTATATTGAGCTACCTTTAAATTCTACTTAATCATAACCATCTGGTTTTTAATATCCTTGAGCAATTCTAGCCCAAGTACCACTCTATCTGCTAGGTTGTCCCAACTCACTGGAGTATCTCATTTCCTACCATACAAAGCTTCAAATGGGCTCATTTTCAATGAAGCTTGATACCCATTATTATGGTAAAACTCAACCAAGTGCAAGTAATCTCCCCACTTAGATGGATTATCCATCACATACATTCGCATCATGTCTTCAATTACTTAGTTGACTCTCTCTTCTGCCCATCTGACTGTGAATGGTATGTTGTGATAAATTACATATTTGTACCAAATCCTTTAAACAATCCCTTCCAGAAATTTGAAGTAAACTGTGTATCTCTATTTGAGACAATTGTCTTAGGCATCCCATGCAACCTAGAAATCTCACTCATGTAAATTTATACAATATTAGTTGTTGTATGAGTCATTTTTACAGGAAACAAATGAGCAACCTTTGTCAATTTATCAACCAATACCATTTATTATCTGTAATTGGTAATGGCTGTAGAAAACCTGTTAGGTGCATATGCTCAACCTTCACTCTTTGACATTCCATACATATGGCAATGTAATCAATGACATATTTCTTCATTCCTGGCCAAAAGAATTGGCTTCTTACCACTGTAATGTTTCTCTGGTAACCGGGTTGTCCGACATATGGAACATTATGCATTCCTTTTAATACCAAATTCCTAAGTTCTTCAAAACTAGGAATATAAATTCTATTTTTATGAATAAGTAATCCATCTTCCTTCATCTCATATTCTTTAAAAAAAAATTGTAGATATTCTTGTTGTAAGATTACCTTTACATGTAGGTATTTTTTATATGTGACAACAATATTTCAAATTATGCTCTTTAAATATGACTGATGCATACTAACAGTTGTAGCATGCATGACATGTACTCTTCTACTGAGTGCATTCACATTTTTATTTTCTTTTCCCATGATATGATTGATGTCAAAATCATATTCACTTAAAAATTGATTCCATCTCATTTTTATGGCATTTAAATTTGGTTGTTCAAAAATATATTTTAGACCACTATGGTATGTTTTCAATTCAAATATATTCCCCATGAGATAATGGCTCCACATCTTCAAAGCGTGACAAAATTATTGAAAAAGGGGCATCAAGGCGTTATCAGGTGTCTTCTCTGTTACAAAATTTTTCAATACTTCCATGATCCACCCTTTTAAACCATCTATCTTAGTATCCAACTTAGCTTCCATTGAATCCATCTTAGTATCCAACTTAGCTTCCATTGAATCCATCTTATTTTGTAGTTCATTTATGTCCCTACGCATTTCTTCACCTTCATCAAGAGTCCAAGTAGGATTTTCTGGAGGCTTATTTGGTGTAGAAGTTCCCTTTTTTGGTGGCATGTTGGCCAAGTATCACTTTTGAACCTTGATTTTGAGGTGGTTCTGCTAGACAATATTTCTTCTGTTGTATCTCCCAAGTTTTGGCCCTTCTGGGTACAAAACTTTCTCTTATGTATTTCTATGATATTTATTCTCTGCAATGCCACAGGTCTGATCAAAATTGGATGTGCCAAGTGGAATTTATGGTAACTTCCCCACAACTTGCTGATTTTTTTCCTTTCTAGGAGATCTCACTTGTATAGTGTGCCCCACACAAAATAATTGATATTAAATTATGAAACTCGCACCTGAAATACTATAGACTTTCCACAATCCAATGCAATCAGTCCCACACAATTTTGATACTCTAGGAAGAAGTTATGATTGTTTTACCTGGAACACCTTCTTGAGACTAGTCAATAGGACTAGTCAGATACCCTATCTTACATAGAGCGTATATACAAATTTAAGATGACCCAGAATCTAAAATTTTTACCACAGATACCTTACTAATTTATGTAAATATCCTCTAGAGATCAAGGTCTGAAACGTTACAGAAAATGTTTTATAGCGAAAATTCCAAAATGACTTCGTTCAGGATGATTCTAGAACCCTATCTTGTACATGTTTTATCTATGAAATTATAAGGCCTAAAGAGATGAATTTTGAGCCCAACGTACCTTGATCCATCTACTAAATATTCTCCAAGACGTTCCTTCTGAAATGTTGTAAAAAACAAATTATAGCGAAAATGTCAAGGTGTCTCAGATGTAGCAGCGAAACCCCAAGACCTTGAGCTCTGATACCATATGTTAAGAACCAAATATCAATATAGCATATAAAATCCTTAGAAAAAGTACTCAATACCTTGAAAAAGAGAGAATTTTAGATAATAAGCCTCTTTGAGGGGGCAACCTTCTTTTACCCCACTTAAATGTTCAAGTACAAGATGATTCAAAATGAAAATGTCTCCTTGGTATATATAGGAGACTAGGAGGTATAATTACAACTAATGGCCTAAAGC
>ML787269.1:387573-429695 GCA_009831015.1 Picea engelmannii
GATAATTGTGCAATTATAATCATTTTTATCCAAATTGATCCAAGTGTTATATAAAATTAGTATTATTATCCAATAATGAGAAATAAGAAAAGAACAATCACACACATACACAGTAAACCAGTGTTTTACATGGAAACCCAAATCGGGAGAAAACCATGAAATCATTTTTCTTATATGTCTTGAAGAATTAGATTCATTGGAAGCACCAAATTCCTTTTTTTTCTAGCTACAGCTGGAAGGAGGCTCCAACCCCCTATATTCTCAGGCTGCAACCTGAGGGAAGCTCCAACTCCCCAATTCTATGGCTACAACCAAAATGATTCTACAACCCCTTATGTTCTTTGGCTGCAACCGAAAGGTGGCTACAACCACCTGTCCTTGCCCCATCCTGCCACCCTAAAGTAGAAGTAGAATGATGGAACCACTACCTATCACTATGATATATACCACTGTAATCCTATACCAATAAATCTAATCCATGCATAAACCATGCATCAACCTGTAATCAACTTGTACCATAAACAAGTGCATCAACCATGCACCAACTTGTACCAAATAACTTGTAATCAACCTGTACCATAAACAAGTTCATCCAACCATGTACCAAGTATGTACCAATCATGTTTCAACTACTCATCAACTATGACTCATCAATATGTACCAACATCATCAACTATACACCTCATGTATGTGCCAACTCATCAACTGCTTGTCTCAACCATGTACTCAACATGTACCTCAACCAAAATCCCTCATCAAATTCATCATCAAAATATGATTTGTAGCTCTATAATAGATCTGGTGTATATGATCACATTCCTGCAAACCTTCCTTAACTTTAACAACAAGAGACTAACATTTTCATAAAACTTTTCTTTAGTCTCACATGTCTAGTTTTGGATTACTCAACAACCCTAACTTGAAGTAATCATAACTTTGTACCTATAATGTATAAATATATGAAACTGATACAAAATATTCTTCAGTGTGATTTATGAAATTACTCCAAGTTTCACTACTTGGAACCTCTAAGAAAAGGAGTTATAGAAAAAATGGGATACCTTGTTGAATTTTGGCTTATTCTAGAGAACGACCTTGTAGAGCGTGCCCCACACGGAATATTTGTTTAAATGATCTAAAACTATTACAAATAATACTATAGACTTTAAACTAACCAAAAAATTTGGTTTCACTAAATATGGATCTACTATGAAGAAGTTATGACGTTTTTACCCAAAACACCTGTTTTTGACTAGTTTCAGGACTAGCCACAAACCCTATTTTCCACGGAGTGTAGATCCAAAAATAAAAAGAACCACAAGATGAATTTGTAACCAATGATACCTGGATATGTTTTCTCAATGGAATAACAATTTCACAGTCTGAATCATTATATAAAAGAAGTTATAGCGAAAATGGTGAGATGACCTGTAAATAACATACCTTAGAAAGGACCATCAAAAGAATTTATCCTTCTTTGCATTTCGGCCTTCTTTTCTTCACCTTTCCTTAGAATTTTGGCTTATATATCCTTGGTTACCTTAGACACATATAGATATTCAATATGATCAAGTGTGATTAAAATGAGAGAACTTTGCCTCTTATTTATACTCTCCAAATAGATTCCTTAAAAACATCTTCTAGGTCACTTGGCCCCACTTTCCTTATTTTCGGGTTAACCCACTTCTAATTTCTCCATTAAATTTATTATTGAAATAATTTATTTTTTATTCACTTTGAATTGTAATACATTCATCACTTCACTTTATTATTTACCTTTTAAAATCTCTTAAACCACTTTGACTACTTTGACCTTTTGGGGATTCTAGATGACATATGAGGGTCCTCCAACTTCATAAGGCCATAACTCTCAAACCATGAGGAGTTATGTGACATTACACATACCACCAGAAATGGAATGACATGTACTATCCATATAGAATAGTATTATCTGAAAATATATCATAACTCATATTGTTATCCATCAAACAAACTTGGGTCCATTACCCAAACCTAGGGTCTCCAACTTCTCATGGCCATAACTCTCTAACTGTGAGGAGTTATGTGATTTTCCACATACCACTGGAAATGGAATGACAATCACTATCCATATAGGATAGTTTACCTAAAAATTTGATTGTCCTTCATCTCATTATTCCATAATTAAGCATGTGTTCTATTACTTCGCAAAGCGTATTCCCGTGAGGGCTTTCACCATAAGGGGACCACTTTGGAGTTCATCCATCTTTACTTCTTATCAACCATGACAAGACAATAATGAGTCATCTTTACATCAAACAATATTGGATCCATTACCCAAACGTTTGTGCTTTGGGGCTTTCTTCAAGGGTTGACATCAATGACAACCAACCTTAATCAACATCTGTACATACCACAAAACTTTCATTTGGGTTAGCAATATTCAAAATAGGTTCACTAGTAAGTAATTATTTCAACAAATTAAAGTTCTATTCACATTCAAATTTCCATTCAAATTTAATTCTCTTCTTTTGAAAATGAGTAATGGGATGGGAAATCTTAGAGAACCATGTTATAAATCATCTGTAGTAACCACCTAATCCCATAAAATATATGACTTCTGAAACATTCTTGGGTGTCGGCCATCCTCTAATGGCTTTAATATTCTTTGGATCTGCTGGTATACCTTGTTCTGAAATAATGTGTCCCAAGTAATGGATCTGTTCTTGGAAAAAATAACACTTACTAAGATTGGCATACAAAGAATGTTCCGTCAAGACTTGCAATACCAATCTTAGGTGATGTTCATGCTCTTCCTCTGACTTAGAATAGAAAAGTATGTCGTCTAGGAATACTATGACAAACTTATCCAAATAATTTATGAATATTCCATTCGTTAAGCACATAAAGATAGTCAGTGCATTGGATAGTCCAAATCACACCACTACAAATTCATAATTCCCATACATAGTTCTAAAGGTTGTCTTATTTATGTCTTCTTCCTTTATTTTTACCTGATGATACCCTAATCTCAAGTTTATCTTTCAAAATATTTTTTCCCCTTTTAGTTGATCAAAGAGGTCATCAATTCTAGGTAGAGGGTACTTGTTCTTTACAGTGTATTTATTGAGTTGTCAAAAGTCAATACACAGCCTCAAAGTTCCACCCTTCTTTTTGACAAAGAGTACCGGTTCTCCCCAAGGTGAAACACTTGGATGTATGTACCCTTTCTTCAACAATTCTTCCAGATACATTTATAATTCTTTTGATTCTAGTTTACTCATTATGTATGGTGTTCTTGACACTATGGAAACCCATGGCACTAAATCAATAGAGAAATATATCTCCCTCTTTGGTGGAAACCCTGCTATTTCTTGGAATACATCTTCACATTCTTGTAGTACCGAAAATTCTTCAAGGATTTTACCCTTTATCTTTTTTGGTTCCTCCCCATGGGATGCATACAATTGACATCCTTTTCTAAAACATATCTTCAACTGTAAGGCTGAAATATCCCTTATAGATATGGGTTTTGGAACTCCTTTCATAGTGCTCTATTTTGGTTCTTCGTCAAGGCATGTAAATTTATCGTTATGACAATCTAGGACAACATGGTGCTTTTCCAACCAATCCATTCCAATTAGAATACCATAAGATCCCAATATTTTAATTTTTAGATAAGATTTAGTATTCAGACTATTAAGACATATGGAACAACCTCTGACCATATCATGGATTCTCCTTTTGGTTCTAGTGGCTAGCTAAACCAAACTTGATTTTTCAAGCTTACTTTTGTCCAAATTTAATCTATCCATTATTTCATGATCAATGTAACAATGAATTTCTCTTGAATAAATTAAAATGGAAACATGTTGATTAATGATCTTACCTTCCACCTCGATCATATTGGATTTGTACTATGATTCACGATCATCTAAGGTTGCATAAAATCTTCCCATGTCTTCTATTGTTTTATCCTCTTTGATGTTGTGCATGGTATTAAATTTGTCCTTTATGTGAGGGAAATCCGTGTACATGTGATCTCCTTTGCATACCCAACATTGGATTGATGGTATTCCCCTTTTTCCCAAGGAGTCTTCTCTCATCGGCTCATCCTTAGCATACTGGTCTTGATGATTTTTATTAGGCTTATTTCTATTGAAAGGAATTTTGAATCCCTTCCTCCTCTGATCATATTTCTCCTTCTTCTTATCCTTCCAAGATTTATGCATGGATTATTTTCCCTTTGATTTCTCATACAGGTACTTAGCCTTCCTGACGGTCTTAGTCAAAGTCTTAGGTTCATCATATTGGATATTCTCTTTATAAAAGGATGGAAATCAACTTAAAAAAATTGTTACTTTCACCTTCTCATATTTTATAAACCCCACATACTTTAGTAGCCCCACAAACATCTTTTCATACTCTACCATGGTCATGGTTCCTATCCTAAGTTCAAATAACTTGTTCATTTTTTTGTAATAGAAGTTCTCTGAAAGGTACTCCTTCTGAAAATATTTATTGAACTGCTTCCAAGTGATCTTACTCCCAATAATGTGTTCAACTTTCTTCAACTGATCCCACCACATAACATCTTTTCCATGTAAATGGTATGTGAAAATTATAGCTTCTACGTTTGATGAGTAGTTATGCAATTGAAAATACCTCCTGATTCCAGGAAACCATGCTTCAACATCATATCCCCTTCCTATTTCACCATCAAAGGATGGTGGATTAAGCTTCCTCAACTCTCCTTGCAAACTGTCCAATTCATGTCTCCTTCTCTTGTGCCTAACAAGAGACACCTATGGAGTACTTATGGAATTTTCATATGCATAAAGTTTCCTTGTTGAGTAGGGGTGTGAGTGATGTCTATGAGTTCTACTATTACTTCTTCAATAACCAACTCTTCTGCAGTCATCCCTTCTTTCATGAAATCTTCCCTCTTCCTCCTGTATTGAGTTTGATCTATTCTTTGTTTTCCTTTGCAATTAATTCAAGCTTTACATCACTTGAGCATTTATCTAATTTGTTTCTCTCATCACTCATTTATTGTCTTCTCTGTAACTCTGCATTTATATTTTCAGGCTTCTTACAGTCAATGTCAATGTTTCTTTCTCCCCTTTGTCCTTATGCTCATTAGATTTGTATCTACATTACCTGTAACATCCCTAACCGTCCATGCTGAGCCACGCTACGAAAGAGAACTCTTACTATTCTCTCTCTGCGGAACATACTGTAACATACCCAATATGCAACTGAGCTATGCCACATAAAATTTTCTAACTTCATGCAATCAAAACATATGCACACAAAACACTTGCAGAAGCTTTACATGTAAAACATAAACAAACAAATACATTTCGTAACTGCATGGATTCACACTGAAATAAAAGTAAACATAGACATGCAGCACATATAGGAAATACCCATAAATATACGGACAATTATAATCATACATAGGAGAAACCCATAAAAATAAGAATGTAAATAACAATGCATCATGTAAATTTATCACACAATTGACACTTATCTTTGTAAGAATATCACCAACTGCATGCAGACCATCCACAAACCTCTCAGCCTTAGACCACATTGTTCATCACTCTCAATATTGAGTCACCCCCGATATGGGACTAAACTCCACCAAGGTAAAGGGATTCCTAGCCAGGCTAAAGGCTCATAGACAACAGGAAAGACTATGTCTCAGGTTCTCACTCAATTGAAAACCTATAGTCCCTCATTCCCCACATGTATGTCCCACCTCGGGAAGTGTTCCCCTTCTCTACTCAACAGTCCCTTAGCTTCCCCACTTCCCTTCCTAGACTTCAGCAACATGCAAGACAGGAAGTCGCAGAGCCCTGCAGCTGTAGTTTAGCACCTTCAGGAAATCAATTCCCCATCAATTCTCTCATCCAGAGAGAAATTTCTCACGGACCTGACAACTTGCCTCTTTAGTATCCCATGGTCCTGACAACTTGATTCTTCAGTCCATCCCCCAAGCTAACAACTACACAAACATACATCGCTCCTAATACCGGTTCAGGCATAGTGATAGGAATGTATGAAGGATAACTGACTACATGAGTGAAAATGGTCCTCGAATCATGGCTGGATGATGGATGGAATCCCAGAAAGAATGATAGGGAATAAACTAAGTCCCAAAAATATGTATGCATGTCCCCAACTTGACACTTTTCATGTTGGGAGCTACCTTGGCCCACTTGGCCCCAACTTTAGAACTTAGGATAAAATAATTACCCATACTTTATACTTTAACAAATATTAATATAATATTCCTTTTTGGCTTAATCTCCCTATCTTATCCCTTTTCCTTAACTTTTAGGCTCCTCCCTTTCCCTAACTAGTGGATTTTAGTCCCCCATCTCTTTTATCATGGTCGATCTATGCGCAACAATGTATTTTATATTAATTATGAGATATCTACAAAAACAGGCGCATTGGCCTTTAACATCTAGGCTCGTCGGCCTAATCGAAACATAATCATCTTAGCTTATAATAACTTGGCTCACCAGCTTATAAAACACAACATATACACAAAGGCTCCCTAGCCTCAATATCACGCGCACTTAAGTTGTTGCACGCGATATCATGAAATGTGCAAACTTCCTCATTTTACTGCACAGTACATGCGCGCACTATGCCATGAAATGTGCATACAAAATGATATCAAAATAACTCACCAGTTTATGTACATTTTCATTTACATTACAATTGGGTTCATCCTGGGGATATTACAATCCCCTCCCCTTATTTATGCACTGTCCTCAGTGCATCATGTACCCATATACAACAAAATTTTCAAAAATCCTCAAAAATATGTGGGTATTCTGCTCGCATTGCATCCTCATTCTCCCAAGTAGCGTCCTCAGGACCATACCAGGTCCACTGGACGTTTACAAGCCCCATGGATCGATTTTGAAGCTGTTTGATTTTCCAGTCTAGAATGTGTACCAGATGAACTTGAAAAGCACCTTCCCTCTCCACCTGAATCACATTCCAATCAATAACATGATTAGAATTAGGTATATATTTCTTGAGAAATGATACATGGAATAAATTATGAACATACATAGATGGAGGCAATGCAATCATATAAGAACTGGAAAAATCCTCTCTCGGATTTCAAATGGCCAACAATAGCGAGCTGCCAACTTTGAACAGTTTCCCAATTTCAGGGAACTTTTGTTGGCCTTAACTTTCAAAAATACATGGTCACCCACTTTAAATTCCCTGTGAGTTATTCCCTTATCAATATAGATTTTATTTTTGTCTTGGGCAACCTTTAAATTTTGATTTATTTTTATCATTTTCTCCTTCATTTCCCTGAGAAAATCTAGTCCATCCACTACTTTGTCTATTGGGTTATCCCAACTTACTGGTGTGTTACACTTTCTGCCATAAAGTGCCTCAAATGGGCTCATCTTTAGAGATGATTGGTACCCATTGTTATAAGAAAACTCTACCAAGTGTAGGTAGTCTTCCCATTTTGATGGCTTATCCATCACATACATTCTTAACATGTCTTCAATCACTTGATTCACCCTCTCTGTTTGTTCATCTAATTATAGATGATAGGTTGTACTAAAATCAAAATTTGTGCCAAATCCATTAAATAATCCTTTCCAAAATTTTGAGGTAAATTCTAGATCTCTGTCAAACATAATTGTCTTGGGTATGCCATGTAATCTAGCAATTTCCTTCATATAAACATCAACAATGTTTGTTGCCTTGTGAGTGAGCTTAACTGGAATAAAATGGGTAGCTTTAGTAAGCTTATCTACCACTACCATGATAGAATCATGTTGTTTGTTTGTTCTAGGTAGTTTAGTGAGGAAATCCATGGTCACAACTTCCCATTTCCACTCAGGAATGGGTAATGGTTGTAGCAAACCTGTTGGGTGTCTATGCTTAGCCTTTACTTTTTGACATTCCAAACATCTAGCAATAAAATCAACAACCTCTTTCTTCATGTATGGCCAATAATATTGGCTTTTCATAGCTGCAATCGTTTTCTGATATCCTCGGTGCCCAACATAAGGCAGATTATGCATTTATCTCAATATCAGATTTTTCAACTCCTATCAATTTGGTAAATAAATTATGCCCCTATACCTGTGAATTTCATCATTATCTAGCTTGTAATCTTCACTTTTCTGTTGCAAATTACTTTGCTGTAATTTTTCATCTAATTCTTTGTATTGGAAATGTGATTTGGCAGCCTCTATAATTTTGTCTTTCAAATCTGATTGGTACATGTTAATGGTTGTAGCATGCAATTCATGTACTCTTTTGTTGAGTTCTTCAACAAATTTTTTCTCTTTCCTTTTGATATGCTTTATATCAAAGTCATATTCACTTAGAAATTCTAACCATCTCCTTTGCCTAGCATTTAGAGTTGGATGATCAAATAAATATTTCAGATCATTATGGTTTGTTATTAGCTCAAACCTTTTCCCCATAAGGTAGTGTCTCCATTTCCTCAAGGCATGCACTATGGTTTCTAACTCCAAATCATGAGTGGAATAGTGTCTTTCATGCTCTTTCAACTTCCTTGATTCATAACATATAACAAACCCGTTTTGAGTGAGGACTCCACCAAGTCCTTATTTACATGCATCTGTGCATACAATCAAGTATTCATTTGGGTCTACAATCCTTAGTATTGGATCACTTGTTAATAATTATTTCAAGTGTTGGAAACTCTTTTCACAATCCAATGTCCACTAAAACTTCACACCCTTTCTTTACAAGGAAGTGATTGGGTGTGCAGTCCTTGAAAATCCTTCAACAAATCTCTTGTAGTAGCCCACAAGGCCCATGAATGATCCTACCTCTATCACATTCTTTGGCATTGACCAATATTTAATGGCTTCTATCTTCTCAGGAACCATTCCTATCCCATCATATGAAATGATATGTCCAAAATAGTGATTTTTCTTCTGATAAAATGAGTACTTGCTCAATTTGACATATAACGGATGCTCCCTTAATACTTGCAACACCATCCTCAAATGACGTTCATTCTCTTCTTATGAATTATAATATATAAGAATGTCATCCAAAAAGACAATAATAAACTTGTCTAAATATTCTCGAAAAAACCATTCATTAAGCACATGAAAACAACTGGTGCATTTGACAACCCAAATGGCACCACTGTGAACTCATAATGACCATAACTTGTCCCGAAGGTCGTCTTTTTGATATCTTCCTCTTTAATACTTACCTGAAGGTATCCTCAACTGATATCTATCTTTGAAAAGATCTTTGCATCCTTCAATTGATCAAAAAGATCATCAATCCTTGGCAGAGGATATTTATTCTTCACAGTCACTTTATTCAACTGTCTGAAATCAATGCACAATATTAATGTTCCATCTTTATTCTTCACAAAAAATACTGGGGAAATCCAAGGTGATACACTTGGGTGTATATACCCCTTCTCTAGAAGTTCTTCAAGCTACATTTGCAACTCCTTCAACTTTGGTGTACTCATTCTGTAAGGAGTCTTTGACACTAGAGATGCTCCAGGCATTAAACTTATAGAGAAATCAATATCTCTCTTTGGGGGTAGTCCTGGTACCTCCTTGAACACATATACAAAATCTTCCATGACTGCATGATCTTCCAAGTTTGGCACCTTATCTCTAGGTGTCTCTTCCATATGAGATGCAAATATTTGACACCATTTTCTGTAACATTTCTTCAGTAGCAATGCTGAAATTTCTCTAATGGTTACTACCTTGGGAATTCCCTGCACTTTTCTTAGGATCCCTTCCTCATCCAAGAAAGTAAATGCTTTGTTACAATAGTCTAAGAGAGCATGATGTTGGTCAAAACAATCCATCCCAGTTAGACATTCATAGGAACCTAAAGGCAAGATGTTCAAATCTGCCTTGGTGTTCAGTCCATTCATTTCCATGAGGCATGACTTAACCATCTCATCAACTTTTATTTTGGCTCCCATAGCTAGTTGAACCAACCAATATTTCACAGGCTTTCTTCTTGGAAAATGAAAAATTTCCACCATCTTAGGATCTATATAACTATGACTAGCTTCTGAATCAATTAAAATAACAATGGTTTGGTTATTGATCATACCTTCCACTTCAATCATGTGTGGCTAATACTTTGTTTTCTTGTTATCCAGGGCTGCATAGATCCTTGGTACATTTTTGTGCATGTCCTCCACTATTTCAACTTGTTGTACATTGTGAACAGTACTTCCTTTTTCACCTCTGTGAGGAAAATATCTGAACATGTGATCTCCTTTACAACCCAAACATTGAATAGGTGCCTTGGCCTTTGACCCCCTATTTCAATTGTTCTGGGATCTCTAGGATTTTGTTGTACCTATGGATTATTTATGAAGAATGGTGGCTTATATCCCTTCTTTCTTTGAACCATCTTGAATTTCTTTTTGTCTTCCCAAGCTTTTTGGAAAGTTGGCCTTGTTTTTTGCTGATCATATAGGAACTTAGCTCTCCTTATGGTATCCTCCAATGTTTTTGGATCATCATACTGTATTTTGTCACTGATGAATTATGCCAATCCACTCAAATACCTTTGAATTTTAAATGTCTCATCCTTGATGAAAGAGACATACTTCAACAGTTCTAGAAACCTTCTCTCATATTCATCTATGTTCATACTCCCAAGCTTGAGTTCAAAGAACTCTTTCATTTTCTTGTCATAGTATCTCTTAGTCAAGTATTTCTTCTCAAAATACTTCTTGAATTATCTCCAAGTAACACTTTTCTCCTTAATGTGTTGCACCTACACAAGCTAATCCCACCACATGGATGCCTTTCCCTTGAGTTGGTAGATGTAAATTCTACCTTCTGCATGAGAAGAATAATTATGAAATTGAAAATACTTTCTCATGCCCAACAACCATGTTTCTGCATCTTCATCCTTCTTGTGCTCACCATCAAATTTAGGAGGTTTTATTTTGTTCAGTTCTCCTCGTAGCTCATCCACCCCAGACCTCTTGTGCTTCCTGACAGGGGATGAAATTGAGCTGTTGTGTGATCTCTTATTGGAATTCCTCGGGGAGTGGTGGTGATGCCTTCTAGCACTTCTTGATTTTATTTTCTCATCATGAGACCTGTGATTTCCTGACATGCTTGATCCACTCTCCTTATCCAATTTCTTTGTTATTCTATTCAAGATCTCTAATAAATTCATGTTGAAGTCATCCTATTGTTCCTTGGCTCTCATAAGCCTTTTATTATCATATTTATGGCTTTGGACATTCCTATGAAAATTTTTAATGGTCTCTTCCATATTCATGTTTTCATCCTTTTCTCCTCCATGTCCATTGGAGTTTGTTCCTTCAATGCCCAAATGGACATTCATCCCTCTAATATCATCATATTGCCTGTAATTCCCCTGTGCCTCTTCCATTCCTATGGACTCTTCATTGATATTGATCTGATCTATTTTTTGTTAACTCTGCAAAATGTGTAGCCAACAAAACTTTGTTAGGCTAACTGTTTCAACAATTTCATGAAAATATGAACCATTTTGGTTCAATAATATATCAAAATCCTTTCTTATGATTTCCTAAAAATTTGAATGCCCAGATCAATTTTATGGGTGAATAATTATATTCTTCTATCCAATACCTTTCCAACACCTACTCACATGCTCAATTCAGAGTATGGAGGATAAAGTTATGGTCATTGGAAATTTTCCCATTAACTTTTTTGTTCATTTTTCAACTTAGTGCAAATCTGCGTTGTAATTATACATTTTCACACATACCTCATTGAAATTTTCATATGAGCCCAATTGGGTTTCTGCATAAACATATTATGGACATTCTATCTAATTTTCACCTCATTCTGGGTTTTGGGCTGCTAGTTACAGTTGGCTGAAGTTCTAGGCCAATTTGTGTTTTTGCTCTGGAATGCTATAGGTACCTTGTTTTCCATTTTAAACATCTTTAACATGCCCATAAATTTAATTCAGTTGTGTTAATGTATTCTATGGTTCCATATATTTCCATTGACTTCTCCTTTTCCTCAATCGGATTCTGGAGTAGAAAGTTATGGCTTTTGGAAGTTAATTGGGTCTTAAAATTTACCCTCCACTGTTTAAGCTGTAACTTTCTCATAAAAGCTCAGTATGACGAACAATTTACACCATTAGAAAGATCTATCTTATCTCTTTCATTTGAGCTGCAGAGACATAGTGTAACTTTGGTACACCTCTGTCTCATGGTTTTTGACTTGCTAAAAACACTCTTAAGGCCCTAAAAAATGTGCTGAAAAAAGATGACGTTCAAATGATATAAAACGTCGTAGAAAATCATTGATTTTTTGCTATTGTTCACTCTCCAAACGACTTCATGTGCACAAATTTCAACCTATACACACATATTTACCATGTGTAGTAATAACACAAGGTAAATTGAGTAATAACACAAGGTAAATTGTGCTTCGCACACTTTTAAAACCACTGCGTATCACTTCTCTACTGCACCAATACTTGTGTGCACTAATTTTATGTCGCGCGTCAATATCCACCGCACACAGATTTTGTACCGCACCTGATATCCACCACACACACTTTTTGTATCACATGATGATATCCATCACGCGTTGATATTCCATGCACATTTCACTCGATGCACTGCACCATGCCAGATTTTAGTATGCCCCATCATGCACCAATACTCTCCACACACATTCAACAAAACTATTGTGTGACAACTTATACTCTTATTGTGCTCTGCCAATACTGCGCACACCACGCACACCATTATTATTGTGTGTGCACACCGTGCACACATTTTATGTATACGCACACCACGAAATGCTATATTTAGCACATACAACCACACACCAACATTTTTCCGTGTGGCACCAAAATTTAGCGCGCACACCAGCACACCAACATTTGTCTATGCGGTGCCCAAATTTAGTGTGCACACCAGCACGCCAACATTTGTCTGCGTGGTACCCAAATTTAGTGCGCACACCAGCGTGCCAACATTTTTCCATTCGGTACACAAATTTACAAATATCATAATCCTTTTACTGCGCATCCTTTATTTTATAGTGCGCCCACAAGTGCACTTTCATTTTATGCACATCAATTCCTCATGAATTTTGCTGCAGAAATTGGGGACTTTACTTAACTTTTTCCCCATTTCTTCCATAGACATTCTGCAACTGTGAAATTCATTCAATTTTATACCGATAACACCAATTCAACCTTTTCAATAACAAATCGTCATGGGTTGGCATTTCTGGAATGAATTCACCCAAATCAATTCACGAATTGGGAATTTTAATTATGAATTCTACTCCATCTATCATGGCTTTAATCTAACTTCAAATTCGTCAAATTCTAGATCTGAATTTGCTGGAACAAATATTAAATCAATAATATCTTACCACATGGTCGAATTTCTCAATTTCCCCATGAATTTACCAACCGAAATTGTGGTTTTTTCCCAATTTTTGTACCATATTGTAGCTAGATGCTCTGCAACTTGAAATTTGGCCACTTCGAAATAAATATTTTGTGTAATTTCACCTTAACTCAACTCGTTTGGCCCATTCAATATCAGTGTTGAAAACTGAAGATTTGATACCAATTTGTAACGTCCCCGACCGTCCATGCTGAGCCACACTATGCCAGAGAACTCTTACTGTTCTCTCTCTGTGAAACATACTGTAACATACCCAGTATGCAACTGAGCTATGCCACATAATATTTTCTAACTTCATGCAATTAAAACATATGGATACAAAACACTTGCGGAAGATTTACATGTAAAATGTAAAAAGACAAATACATTTCGTAAATGCATGGATTCACAATGAAGTAACAGTAAACACAAACATGCAACATATAAAGGAAATACCCATAAACATACAGAAAGTTATAATCATGCATAGGAGAAACCCATAAAAATAAGCATGTAAATAACAATGCAACATGTAAATTTATCACACAATTGACACTTATATTTGTAGGAATATCACTAACTACGTGCATACCATCCACGAACCTCCCAACCTGAGACCACAATATTCATCTCTCTCAACAGTGAGTCACCCCCAAGATGGGACTAAACTCCACCCGGGTAAAGGGATTTCTAACCAGGCTAAAGGATCATAGACAACAAAAAAGACTTTGTCTCAGGTGCTCACTCAACTAACAACCTATAGTCCCTCATTCCCCACATACCTATCCCACTCCAGGAAGTGTGCCCCTTATCTTCTCAACAGTCCCTCGACTTCCCCACTTCCCTTCCATGGCTTCAACAACAGGCCAGACAAGAAGTATCAGAGCCCTCCAACTGTAGTTTAGCACCTTCAAGAAATCAATTCACCAACAATTCTCTCATCCAGAGATAAATTGATCACGGGCCTGACAACCAACCTCTTCAGTATCCCACAAGCCTGACAACCTACTTCTTTATTCCAACCCCCAAGCTAACAACAACACAAACAGATATTTCTCCTGATATCGGTTCAGGTGCAGTGATAGAAATGTATGAAGGATAATTGACTATGTGAATGAAAATGGTCCTTGAATCATGGCTAGATGATGGATGGAATCCTGAAAAGAATGATAGGGAATGAAATAAGTCCCAACAATATGTATGCATGTCCCCAACTTGACACTTGTCATGTTGGGATCTACCTTGGCCCACTTGGCCCAGCCTTTAGAACTTAGGATAAAATAGATACCCATACTTTATACATTAGGAAATATTAACATAATATTCATTTTTGGCTTAATCTCCCTAGCTTATCCCTTCTCCTTAACTTTTAGGCCCCTCCCTTTCCCTAACTAGTGGAGTTTAGTCCCCCATCTCTTTTATCATGGTATTTTATATTAATTATGAGATATGTACAAAAACAGGCGCATTGGCCTTTAACATCTAGGCTCTCTGGCCTAATCGAAACATAAGAATCCTAGCTTATAATAACTTGGCTCATCAGCCTATAAAAGACAACATATACACAAAGGCTCCCTGGCCTCAATATCACACACACTTAAGTTGCTGCGTGCGGTATCCTGAAATGTGAAAACTTCCTCATTTTATTCCACAGTACATGTGTGCACTATGCCATGAAATGTGCATAGAAAATGATATCAAAAAAAATCACTAACTTGAGTACATTTTTATTTACATTACAATTGGGTTCGGCCTGGGGATATTACATTACCAACTTTCATATTTTGACCTTTGGCCTCTTTCTCATGGTTGGAAGCTCACTCTCCCTCTTCCATTTCTTGAATATGAATTCTTAAACTAAACTGATATGTTCATACCCCCAAATTCTGCAAAATGTGCAAGCAAGCATTTTGTTAGAATTATGCATATTATAAGATTTTTTTTCCAAATAATGATACAGGTACTTTTTCTTCTCAATTCATGAAGAATATATTATCAGTATCCATATTATCACACTTCCATGTTATCCTTCCGTTGGTACAAGATTCGAATTCTGCATATGTGCTTCCTTTAAATGAGTTTCCATGTGACCATGGCTCAAAACCACAAGCTTATTCACTCTTTAGCACCTTCCTTTGTATTATTCTACATGGGAACTTGTTCGTATGCAATGTCCTAGGGATTTATCACTTCTAGGCCCTCCGTTTATCTAATTGACCCTTTGACTTTATCTTGAGACCTGTGTTGGGACCAAGTCCTCCGAACTTCGGCCTTCAACTATTCTCCTTTTTCAATACCTGACTTCTCCCGTAGTTTAACTTCTTTGAAGACCTTCTAATAAATCTAGTTGCAGATCAAATGGTTAAGATTTTATCTCCCATCAATTGGACAATATCAACCCATATGGAGGATTCAATGAGGTCAACATTCACGACTTAATCAGGCACTGAGATGGATGACCTTTATCTAGTTCAAGAATTCGAAGCTCTCGGACTCCAAGAATTTTCCACTCCCGAGTTGTTCCACTTCCCTAGAGTGATAAATATCAAAGTTATTATGCCATCCTCCTACTGCATGATCCAATGGTCTTGAAAGGTCCCAAAGCAATCTTATATCGATGGCTTGTGTGCATTCATGAATTTTGTCTTCGACACTTTTCACTGGTAGAGACCTTGGACACCCCTGGAGGCCATACTCTCAGAGATGACATGGCATGCTGATGTCACCTATGGTGATGTGTACCCATGGCATGTGTGACACATGTCACTAAAAAATGAAGAGGTTGGGGTCCGAAAGGTACTGAATCCAGGTGACATGTTGTTGGGCCCCAACAACTCCCCCTATATTTTTACAAAATTTAAAGGGCCCCTATTAGAATCTTGATAATTATAATGAGATATAGAATCAACCTTTTCAAATAGTTCCATTCCTTGGCTTGCTTTGAGACAAACTTAAGACATTCACTTTAGTATGAGACATTTATTACAAGAGTATATGTCAAAAAGTTAGAAACGGACATAAAAATCTCAATTTAAACAAAAACGTTAATTTTTATCAAATGTTTACTTTCGTTTAAATTATGATTATGTGTTCATTCTTTTGCTCATTAGCAAGTTTGACTATTTTGAATAGTGTGTTCAATACTTCATCAAACAATATCTTGGTTGGTTTCTCATTTTCATAAAATCATTTGGTGATGTTAATTAATTAATTTTTTTTTTTCTTTTTGCATCTCATTTCAAAATAATAATAATCAAAGAATTATCTATCATTTGTTTGATTTTGTAAAAACCTAAAATTAATATTTTTTCTTCATTAAATTGAAGCTTCTAGATCATATTTGAAAACAAATTGTAAATAATGTTCGTTTATAAGTTATAGTTAGTTTAAATTCAATTTTTATTTTTCTAGATTTTGTTTTATTCACAATTTTTAGGTTATTAATTTAGTTTTCTTTTTGTTTCACGGGTTTCTATTATCAAATATTTGATATGGATCTGATCATGGATTGATTTTATTATCCAAATACATTCAATATGATTGATCCAAAAATAATTTTGGATTGCTACAAATAATTTTATGAGAAACAACAGATAAAATTTGGAAAGGCGCCAAGATCAGACAAATGATTTTTCATAACTGATTGCAGCCAAACCGTAAGGAATTAGAAGAAATGGTTGAAAACCCGGAACCAAAATGGACCCATTTACCTTCTGCATAGATATTTTCCCAAAACAATGCACGATTGGAGAGATATTTGGGTCTCTTTTAGACGAAAATTTTAGGTGGTGGAAATTAATAGTGACACCCAGACTGTTCATTCATTTTATAAATATATGAGAAATATCAGAGCCATAGGATCAAGGAATTGGAGAGAAGAATTTTAATCCTTTCTCTTTTGTGTATTATTTCTTTTGTAAACTTTTTATTTCTTTTCAAATGGAGTAATGGATGGACAAAATCTTTGGAAGAATGGCCGAGTATTTTCAAAGAAGAATATGGAATTCTAGATTGCTTAATGGCTTTTGTCCTGTGAGTAAAATGGTTTTATTTTTATTATAATATCTTCATATCCTTTGAATAATTGATTATGCATTGATTTAAATAGCTTTAGTCTTTTTTATCAATACATGGTTAATTATTATCATTTATGTATTAATTTTTCCAATCTTTAAAGTCTATTATCCAAAACAATTCTTCCAGGACTACAGAATGGACAAGTGATTCCAAAAACTTAATAGAATGACATATATGCATTTTGGCTTTAGCCTTTTGTTTATAATGTTTTTATTTATGTTTTTTTTTATCCTGTTACATGTGCAGGTCTGATATCTTTAGATTAAATGATTTGTGATGTGTAGGAGGTTTATATTATAAATACCATCTATCATTTGCTTCATCAAAATAAAAATGCTTTGATTATATCTTCGATTTAAATAATGGGATTTATCTTTGAGTTTTAAATTGAATGATAAAATGCATAGATTGCTTCAAGATTTATCTTGCTGTAATCATGTATAATTATGAGATCACAGGTTTATGTTTTTGTTTCCTTTTTTGTCATTAAAACCTAAACTGCCAATACATGTTCTGAATTTATTTAGAAGAGTCATAAGGTTCATTGCAGATTTCTCTTTTGGAAATGACAGTTGGATGTTCACCACTCATGCAGATGCTTGGATACACCTCACTAATTCATTGACAGGATAACTTCTTTGTATTTTTCTGTCATTTACATATCATTAAAACTAGAATGTATGGTTCAGCTTTGACTATCCACATGTTCATGTTTCATTAACTTTTTTTGCAAGATTCTTTAAATTTATAAAAGAAAAACAATAAATATTTTTATGTTCTTTATTTATCTGCTTCCTAGAAGCAATCATTTTTCACATCGATTTTCGTAAGTTTCGATTAAAACTTGCATCTTGTAAATCATGTAAATAAACGAGACTTGTATATCTTCTGCTTAAATACAACTACTAGAGTTATATTAGAACATATGTATATATATATATATATATATATATAGTGTTTAGTAATTAATTAGTTATTTCAACTCTTTTATTTATTTTATTTGTTTCTTCTAGGACTTTTAGATTGGCCAACGGAGCCATTAAACCTGTCAAAATGAGTTATACCAAACGACTTGGGTTATTTAGACAACCCCGGACTAGACTCTTTCTTCCAATTGACGGATGGTCATTTTTTCCCGTCAACACACGTGTCCCCACATGGAACCCCTAAGTGACATGTCCTATAATGCGTCATTCATCAAACATATGGTCCACACTTTTCTCCTTGATCTACGACAGAGATCAAATATGGCACTCCGAGACTCTTGAATTTGAAATTTTCCCGACTCCAACACACGCTACCTCCCGGATAGTTGAAAATCGAACTAAATTCAAGGGCTCACACTCCTCCTACAACCAATGGTTGTGATTAACTCCGGTATTTGGGGCTTCTCTCTTCATATGACCACCACACTCATGAATTTTTGAACGCTGAATTAACGAAGGGAAGAGATCTATGGCTGAGACTCTCCTTTGATAAACAACTAGGATTAACTCCAGTACTTCAGAGCTTTAGAACTCTAGGGAATCAACACTTCGGGGATTTGATATGTAACATAACCAATAATTATCGAAGTGGCAAAGTTCCCAAGTCTAGAAACTTTGCTAACCTTCCACCATTTCTATATCCGAAGATCAACATTTCTCCCAAAGTCCTTCCCTTAATATAACGATCGACGAGGAAATTCAGGATTTTGGCACTCCAAGGCTTCTGGTTACAACAATCCTAAAATGTTCAATTCTCCCAGAGTTAAACTTCCTGAAGTGTTCAACACCAGATGACCACAATCAACGATGATGATTTCCCTCGAGCCTCCTATCAGATCGGATGACTGACGTGACTTCATGACTTCATCCTTTGGCATTTCAAGCTTTCCATACCTACCATAATTGCCAAAGAGAAAAAGTTCCATTGTCTTTCCTCTATCGCTTGGCTTGGATCTATGGATGACGATCGACAAGATTGATTTGATGATTGTGACCTAATCTTTCCAAACCTTCAATTTTTCCTTGATCGAACGACCCTCGTTCACCTTCCTTCCAATCTAACGATCCAAAATTCCTTGATCCCACGGTGGTGATTACTCCCAAATTTAAATAGGGAATGATCAAGATTCTACGATCCTTTACAAAGGATCTTTGTCCTACACGAAAATCTATCTTCTCGCAATCTCTACAATTCTATCACTCCTGAGCTTCAAGATCTCGAAGACATATTATTTCTTAACCATAAAACCCTTTCCAACAATTCTGACCCACACCAGTCCAATCTTTCAACAAGAATCTCTGATACCAGTATGTAATGTACCCTGCCACCCACAGGCTAGACATGCTACTTTAAGTTCACTTTTGAAATTCCTTTTAATTTTGATCTAATTTTTAACCAATAAATTTGCATGAAGTATTTAGATGCATAGATCAAGATTCATGCTACAACATAAATAAATGAGACATATGTCATGCATAGAAATAACCAACAAACATGCATATTATAAACACAAATTTCATAGATAAATACATAAACAGGTAAATAAAACCATGAGAAAAGGAACACATCTTTCATAAAACAAATCACCAACTGGCTGAAGATGAAGGACATTCTACCCAGCCATAGACAATGTTGTTAGAAATATCAACAACAATGTCACCCCCGAGCCAGGGTTATGAATCCATGTAACATCTTGGTTTTAACCTTTACGAACTAGAATTTATTATGTAATTATGACTTAGGCAGGTCAAGTAGTAAATTTAAAAAGGGGAGAGAGTGCCTAGTAAATTTAATAATTCATATACATTAATAAAATAAACCGATGACTACAATACGAACAAGGACAAAAGAGATAGGGGATATGATTCCAGAGGTGATGGCGCTTTAGGGGATAATTTTTTTTATTATTATTTTATTTAACCATAATTGATTTTTATGGAGAAAAGGGGTTAAATGAGATTCTTGGGGGAGGCCATGTGGTTCTTGATTTCCAATTAAATATATAAACCCATTTTTGGTTTGTTTGGGGGTTCACTTGTTCTTATTAATTCATTGTACACCCTTCTCACTCTTTCATCTTTAGGAGCCTCATTCTTGCTGAATTTGTGTGCTCTTGGTCTGAGCATGGATATGAATGGATGCATGAGGGTGGATTTGGGTGAAGATGGGGATCACTCCTCCCCTCGTTCTTCTTCTTCCCCTTGATCCCTTATTATTCTTCCTCTTCAATCACTATTTCTAGTTCATGGTACCTTGGGATGAGCATGGAAACGACTGACAAGAAGAGGAGAGACATTATTGAATGGATGTAATATTTTTTATTGATCATTTTAGGAGGGAATGGATGCCCCTATGAATGATCTTGATGGAAGTTAGGATAGAACTGTCTATAGCTGAGAATCCGTGGAGTTTCCAGTAGGTATATTTCCTTACTGGTATCACTAGAGGTCTAGAGAGAAATGAAGCAACCTTAGGGACTGCATGGTAGAGAAAGGTGTTCATTTCTTTTGTTTGTGGAGGATGAGGGGGAAAGAGAACTAGAAATTAGGATTTGTTGTGTGGTTGGGAAACCTGAGAGATAGTTAGACAACTATTGTGTGTTTTATATTTGACCTAGGCCCCATCCTTATGGATTCATATCCCCGACTCGAGGGTGACCTGTTGTTGAGAGTAAATGAACAACAATGTCTATGGTTGGGAGGAACATGCATGGTCTGCAACCAGTTGGTGAATTTTTACTTGAAAGATAAGTGATCTATGTTTTCTCTGTATAATGTTATTCTTTTGTGTATTTAATTAGCTCTGAGATATGAATTTTTAATGTTCCTATCTATTGATTATTTGTTTTTCATGGCACGTTGCTTACTTTTGTATGTTGCAGCATGGAGCTTGATTAATGCATGTGGTTTATTCCTACTTGATTTGATATTAAGTGTTTTTATAATTCGAACTCAGATCAGAGAACTAAGTATTGGTACTGCAACGTGCCCTGCCTACTGGTGGCTAGGTGTTTTGCAGCCTGTTTAAGTGGCATAGCTTGGTCTGTGGGTGGTTGGGTACATTACAGATTGGTATTAGAGCTACAAGATGAGACACCAGGATGGAATGGGTTGGATATTTTAGACAATATCTCATGGTTGAGATCGATTTAGGACCTTGAAGTCATGAATCTTAGGAGGAATGGCACTATAGAGATCATGCAGAAGATAGATCCTTAGAGATCCTTAGTAAGGGATTAAAGGATCGTTACCATCCATTTCGAATTCAGGAACAATCGCCACCATGGGATCAAGTTTAGATTTGGACCATTGGATATGTTCAGGAGAAGATAGATCCTTTGCAATCGTCGGGTCTGGAGAAGGTACAGGGTCATTAAGCACCAGATTCCTTCGTAGTACGTTTCTTTGACAAATTTTAAGTCTTTGATGAAAAGGAGGTAAAATCCTGAAGCTACAAAGTCCCAGAGTGAATCTATGTCGTAGATCACATGGACGAGTACTTGACCATTGGATTTCTCCAAGGATAGATCTAGGTCGTTAGATCAGGCAAAGATCAGGAGGTGAGGCCCAGTGTAGAATATCAAATCCCCACCATCATATTTATGAGTAAGTGAGCATGAGTTGTATATCTCATGGTAGTTCGGAGGTTTGACACTCCAAGAGAAGAGATTCATTAATATGATAGGAATAAAATCTATCGAAGTCCCGAAGTACGAAGAAAATCATGAGCACTTGTTGTCTGGTATGTGTGTCTACAAATTATAACATATTCAAAATTCAATATTTTTAGTCCTTATGTCACTTGGAGAATTTTTCTCTGAAGTCCCGAAGTCTAGAGTCAATATGGACCATTCGCAAGTAGGGGACACATGTCCACAGATTAGCAATTGTTCGTAAGTTCAACATTCGAAGGAATTGTTGGATGGAGTTGAAAAATCCTTCAAAGCCTGAATCCCTGAAGTGTCGAAGTCCTAAAACTCCAGAGAAGCATATTTTGGAAGTTCGACGGTTCGGGAGATTTGTAATGTTATGTGGTGAAGTCCCCCAAAGCTCGAAGTCCTGAAGCTCTAGAGAGCAACAGACTGTGAGTCCGCCAGTTCAGCGTTTGGGAGTTTTGAGGTGTATGGTAAAAGAAACTACCAAAGACCGCAGTAGCCGAAGTCACAGAGAACCGAAGTGATGTGAAAAGATGATGTCACCGAGGGTGACATGGACGCACCTCATGCATGACACGTGTCATCCTGTTTTGTGATATTCACAGAAATTTTATGCTAATTATAAATTGACACGTGTCACCCATAAAATAGGCTACGTGTCATATGCATAGTTTTTCCACGTATCAACCCCCCTGATGCATATTTGTTGATGAGACTCTGAAATTTCAAAGGTTTGGAATTCAGGGATAAGGGAGTATGTTTTTGTGAGAATCTCTGAAGTCTGAAGCTCCAAAGAATTGGAGTAAGAATACTTTGAAAAGCCTCTCCGAGAGTTTGTTAGTTTGATGTTCAGAGGGAATGTTGTTCAGTATAGGCCGAACCTCTGAAGCCCAAAGTTTTGAAATTCCAAAGTGTGTAAGGACCGTCCATCTCAACATTTGATTAATTCATGACCATTGATCAGGTCGAAGCCTTCAGATGGTATGGGACCATCCATTCGAAGGGAGATCAAATCTCAACTGTTTGATCTGCTAGTAAATTCATTGGAAGGGCTTCAACAAAGCTTAAATCCAAGAGAAATCAGATATTGAAGAGGGATAATGGCCAAAGTATGGAGGAAATGGTCCATGTGTCAGTCTCATGATAATATAAAGGGGTTTTTTATAGGTTGGAAGGGTCTAGAAGTGAATAATCCCTCATACATTATGTTCGAACGAGGTCTTGTGTAGAGAATGAAGAGAAAAATGCTAGAGGAAGGCATTAAAGAATTAATAAGCCTATGGTTTCAATCTATGGTCACATGGAAATTAGATTGAAGGAAGAACCTATGAAGAATTCATATTTTGTACCAGTTTAAAAGGGGATGTGGAATTTTTTGAACAAAATCCTATTGCAAAACAAGAGAAAATGGGTTGAAAGTGTTTTCTTTTTGGGAAGCCATAAATTTCAGCTCAGATATTGAATTGGGGGGAAATTACATCCATTGGAAGGTTGATTAGGAGAATGATAGCATGGAATTATTCTAATTTCAATATTTGTGATCTATTTCTTCATAAATTAAATATAAAAGGTACCCGTAAATTTAATTGACAATTTGTGTATGATATGCATAATTCTAACAAGATGGTTGCTTGCAGGTTTGTCAGGATTACAAGTATAATCAGATCAATTCAAGAACAAGATCAGATATTAGAGTCATGGAACCATGACAAATATTACAAAAATTGGATGAGGTATTACAAAATAAAGAGTCCTCACATAGGATATGAAACTAGCAGGTTAAAAATTTCATGGATGGGAATAAAAGGGAAAGTATGCCTTCCTAGCCTTGAAGGAAGAGAGGTGTTGACAGTTTCAAAGATTAAGTGTGAAAGGAATCCATTTTTGATATTAGAGTTCGCAGTGGAAGAAGGATTCCAATGTAGAGAAATTTGAATTCTCTCTCACCTGAAAAGTCTCACTGAATGAAAATGGACATCTATTGGGAGAATGGTATTAAGTGGGAAAGAATGGCCAAGTGGAACTTGGATGGAAAGTGTTCAGACCAAGGAACGATAGTGTAGATGAACAAAATGGGAGCATGCAAGGAAACAAGGATCTGAAGAAATTTTATAAGGACAACGAACTACAAGATAAATAGATAAATAAATAAGTGAATTAAAATAGAAATGCACTAGAGTGGATGAGGCATACAATGAAGTTAAAATGCATATGCATTAGTAGGCAAGCATATGTATATTATTGGATATGAAAATAACATGCTTGTGAACTTAAAATAGTATATTATTATGAGATAATGTTTGAGTGTGACTAATGATGGATTATGTATTCAGGAAAAAAATGATATAGCAGGGTTAAAGATATGGATGTTGTTGTTTCTTATGATTTCCATCTAGGTGAAGACCTATGAGGATGGAAGGAATGGTGATCAAAATGATGAAGGAGGAATTATGTGAGCTTATAAAAATATCAATTGGTTAGATAGCAACAAGTAGATTTATAACAACTAGTCACGTATTCATTTAATTTCTTTTGATGCATACATATTGAAGACATTGAGGTAAGAATTCCCTCAGTTAATTTTAAATATTTAAAATGACATGGAATGGTCAAAGGCCTATAGTATGTAAGTGTTGTTGATGCTAGAATGCATTTAGATAAATATTGTTTTCATATTATATTATGATTAATTATGAGATCATAATCGGGTTAAATCAGGAGACATACTCCTTATATAACAATGAATATCCATAGATCTAGTCATGTGTGAGACCATAATATGGTTGGATATGGAAGGGCTATAGTGCTATGGGAGTGTTCAATGGTATCTACTGTATATCTGATGTTTGGACTACAACCTCTTTGTTGACACTAAAGAGAACTTAAGGATTCTATTCTTGGTGTTGTGTTTGGTTTGAAAGGGAAGGTATCTAAATAGTTAGGCAAGCAGTAGGATGTCAGTGTTTCATGGAAACCTGCACACGAGATCTAGCTAAAGAAAGTACAAAAAAATCTTATCAAGAAAGGAAGAGAGATTCAATATGGAATAATGAGAAAGTATATTCACACTACTCCAATGAGCTGATGATTGATACATAGAGAATGATTAATATGATGCAATGAATGAGTGGAATAAACTCATATATAGGGAAAACCATTCCATAATTGAGAAAAACATTCAAGCAATTAGATTTCCTTAGGAATGCATGCATGCATAATAGTGATGGTAAAAATAGAAAGTCTAAAATAGTACTAGTTAGTTAACTCCCACTGAACTAGTGTGTCAAAAATAGAAATTTCTCCAACACCCCCCCTGAACATCACTATGGAGTAAAAAAATGAGTCCTAGCTACTAGGCCATTTTAGGTACTCATGTACAATGAAACTAATGAACACTGAATAAAAGTGAGGAAAGAGGGAAAACCACATGGGAACAAAACCCCCCCTCAAAAGATAATGTATCAAAAGAAGAAAATAACAGTTGTTAGACAACTATGTTCTTCACTGCAATACGATCCCGCAAAGTTTGAAACTTATGCTCATTGAAAGTCTTCGTGAATATGTAGAAATATTTATGGATCTAATGAAGTCCTTTGGAAACCTATCGAGGCTTGTACTTCTTGATCTCGTGGACCCATCTGCACCTGAAAATATTCCTTTTGGGTGGATGTCGAACCAAATTCCAAGTCTAGTTCTATAGGAGTGAGTCATACTCCTTCTGCATGGATGATTTCCATAATGTATTTCCCACAACCCTATTGTAGTTATGTGGATCAGTATATTGAACCATATAGAAATGCATGGGCATCGTAGGTTCTGAAGATGAAAGTACATGAAAAGGCTCCTCATGATGAGATCGAGTCATCCTTGAATCCAATGGATTCCCTGCAAGGTTGCCTCTTGCTTGAAGTGTGGTCTGTGCCTTCTTAGGCATCTGTTGAAGCTTCGACATTGGTTTCTTATCTGGATGTACTACCTTCTTATTTCCATGTACATAATCTAAGTGTAAGGAATCATCCCTGATGTCTGAAACTGATGGAAGAAGAAGAATATATGCATGTTGCACTAAAGGTTCATGAAAATTACTATCCTTATGTGTAAGTATAATAGAGGAGTCATCGTCATAAAACTTAGTGAATTTATACAACCTTTACTTGTGATCCACCTCACCAATTGCAATGGTGGAATTGTCATGCATGTCAATTACTGAAACTGAATATGATGTAAATTCAACCATTTTACCTTTCTGAGCGATTTGATAAACTGAGAGAAGATTCATAAAAAGATTTGGAACATGTAAAAAAATATAAAAACTGCCATTGTGGAGTTCCACTCTCCCTTCTCCTACTACTGCTACTAGAGTATCATCCCCCATGAGAATAGGGGGTATTGAGCATTGACTCAAGGAAGCTAAAACTTCCTCTTTCACTGCCATATGATGTGATGCAACAGAATCTATAATTCATGAATCAAATGAGGAATTAATTGCAACAAGATCATGATGATTACCTTTCTTAGGAGCAAGATATTCTTCCTTCTGCTTCTTGACTCCCTCTAGAATGAATTTTCCAAGGTTGTTTTGTGGAAGTTCATGTGCCACAAGATCGTAATGTATTCAACTCTACCTAGATCAATCTTATGGCTTACTTTTTGATCAAATGGTGAGGATTCTCGCCAAACGGTTGAAAATCCACTTCCAAAATGGGTCTATCTACTTTCCACGCGGGTTGTTTTTTCAAAAACTTAATATTTTGGGAGAAATCACTGATGAAAGGTACGACTATGGATTCATATCAGTTTCAAGAGGATATATTGCATCTTACTTTATGAGAAAACGGTGAATAATCTCGCAAAACGGTTGAAAAACCACTTCCAAAATGGGCCTATTTACTTTCAGAACAGGCCGTTTCCTCCAAAACGTAATATTTTTGAAGGAATAACTGTTGAAAGGTACGACCATGAATTTAGCTCAGCAAAACCCCGATTTTCCTTATTCTTTGACTTCTTTGGCTTGCTCCAAGCAACACAGCTTTGATACCATGTCCTTGTTTCATGGAAACCTACACAGGAGATATAGCTAAAACAAGTAAAACAAAAGCTTATCAAGAAAGGAAGAGAGATTCAATATGCAATAATGAAAAAATATATTCACACTACTCTAATGAGCTAATGATTGATACATAGGTCATGATCAATATGATACAATGAATGAGTAGAATACACTCATATATAGGGAAAACCATTCTATAATTAAAAAAATCAAACAAGCAGTTAGCTTTCCTTAGGAATGCATGCATGCATAATAGTGATGGTAAAAATAAAAAGTCTAAAATAGAACTAGTCAGTTAACTCCCACTGAACTAGTGTGTCGAAAATAGAAATTTCTCCAACATAGGAAGTGTGTGGATGATGTGTTCAGGCATTGTCCAGACCTTCCAACTCATCATGGTGGAATGCATGACATAATTATGTGGCATTATTTATCCAATGCATAGATGGATTGTGTAGATGTGGCCATGGGTATTGGCACATTAATAGCTATTTTATTTAATATGGATAGATTCATTATATTTAATATGAGCACTAGTTGAAGGTGATTGGATTGTTGTTGTTACAATTCCAAGATCAATTTTGGAGCTATTAAAAATGTTACAAGTACATGAATCATTGAGTGCATTTGGGATGAATCCATGTATATAATATATAACATAGAAATTATTATGATCACAATTGAAATGATGTGAGTATTTCTAACTCATGAAGTTGAAACCATTTCAGGAACTGTTAGATATTACAACAAGAAATTACAGAAAATCTTTGTTGGGGGAGATAAAGTGATATTTATGGAAAGTAGTGGCTGATAATACATGTGTATGTAATAATGAGATCATTCCAATTGATAGTTGGATCGATGGAAGTAAATGAATTGTAGTAGCAAACAATTATGAGATCACTTGTTTCCATGAGAATATATATATATAGCTTGTACTTGAGATATGGACAATTTATTTGGCCAAGGAATGTTGAAATTGTAGGAAGAAAGAGTCCTGAATATGCCAGTGTTGCAAGTACATAAAGAATACCAATGCCTATTGTTGTATGAGACAAATTATTATGAGCAAAAGTTCATGTCTGGAAGTTTTGTTTTTCCTATATGAAATAGTTTTGGGAATTATAATTTAATAAATTATTGACAAATTATTTTGGCTAAATGTAAATAAAGTAAATTGCAGGTAGGATGGTATTAAATATGGAAGGGATGTAATCCCATAAGGAAGACCGATATCTACAGCTGCAGATCCAAACACTATAGGTATAAATCTCATGCTTGGAAAATTTTGTTTTCTTGTATAAAACATATTTGACATTTACGATTAAAATTATTATAACAATATCTCATGATGACTGTATTTTTATAATACAGTTGAGATGTTGGCTATTGAATTTGGAAGCTCACGAAAAATATCACCATAAGGAAATCAAGCTCAATTATGAAGGAATGGAATGAAGAAATTCCAGTGGACTTGTTGCAACTAGAGTTCTTGAAGTTGCAACTCATAAACTTTTTGGTTGACTGCACTTGAGCCCTGGGGAGAAGTGGAACAACCTAAGGGATTGCATGGCATAGAAAGGGGTTCATTTCTTTGGGTTGTGTAGGGTCGAGAGGGAAGGAGAGATTTGTAGTTGGAACTTCTACCATAAATACAAATTATGAACATCATTATACATGTTTTGGGTCAGAATACCCTTATATACATGTCTAATTTTTGGCCAGAGTGCCTATGTATATAAGAGTTGGTTGGAATTACTCTGTGGATTAAGGCCAAAGAATTTGGATTTGTAATTTTAATAACATTGGAATGGTGTTGTGCAATGAGGACAGTGCCAAAATAAGGGGAGGGGGATGTAACATCCTGGTTTGAACCCTTATGAACTAGAATGTGCTATGTAATTATGACTTAGGCTGGTGATACAGTAAAGTTAAAAAGGTGCAGAGTGCCTAGGAAATGTAATAATTCATATACATTAATAAAATACACCGATAGATGCAAGACAGACACAGACAAAATATATAGAGGGATATGATTCCACAAGAGAGGGGGCTTGAGGGGCTAAGTATTTTTATTATTATTTTATTTAACCATAATTGATTTTTATGGAGAAAAAGGGTTATATGATCTTCTTGCGGGAGGCCACGTGGTTATTTATTTCCAAGTAATTATATAAACCCATTTTTGTTTTATTTGGGGGTTCACTTGTTCTTATTCATTCGTTGTGCACCCTTCTTACTCTTTCATCTTTAGGAGCCTCATTCTTGCAGAATTTGTGTGCTCTTGGTCTAAGCACAAATATGAATGGATGCATGAGGTTGTATTTGGGTGAAGTTGGTGGTCGCTCTTCCCCTGGTTCATCTTATTGCTATTGCTCCCTTGTTCTTATTCCTCTTCACTCACTATTTCTAGTTCATGTGCTCTTAGGTTGATCACATAAACAAATGGAAGGAAGAGGAGAGACATTATTGAATGACTGTAATATTTTTTACTGCTCATTCGAGGAGGGAATGGATTCCTGTGTGCATGAGCTTGATGTAAGTTGAGATAGAATTGTCCACAACTGAGAATCCTTGGAGTTTACAATAGGGATATTTCCTGACTAGTAGCACTGGAGCCCTAGAGAGAAATGGAAAATCCTCAGGGACTACATGGCATAGAAAGGTGTTCATTTCTTTGGGTTGTGTAGGCTGAGGGGGAAATAGAGCTAGAAATTAGGATTTTTTGTGTGGTTGGGAAACCTGAGAGCTAGTTAGCCAACTATTTCATGTTTTATATTTTTTCTAGGATCCATCATTGTGGATTCATAGTCGGGGGTGACCTGCTATTGAGAGTAAATGAGAAACAATGTCTATGGTTGGGAGGAACATCCTTTCTCTAAAACTGATTGGTGAATGTTTACTTGAAGGACAAGTTCTCTTTGTGTTCTATGTATAATTTTATTCCATTGTGTATCTAATTATCTATGAGATATTAATTTTTAATGTTATTTTGTTGATGATTATTTGATGTGCATGGCATGTTTCTTACTTTTGTATGTTGTATCCTGGAGCTTGATTAATGCATGCGGTTTATTCCTTCTTGATTTCATATTAAGTGTTGTTAGAATTCAAACTCATATAAGATAACTAAGTCTTGGGAGTGCAGCGTACCCCACCTATTTGTGGATAGGTGTGTTGCATCATGTTCAAGTGGCATAGCCCGACCTATGGATGGTTGGGTATGTTGCAATCTATAAGGAAAATTGCATAGTGTCACACGACTTCCAAAACTAGTCAACACTCAATCTCTCAAAGGCCTCTCAGCACCCACAACAATCCAAAGTACGCCATCTCTCTTCTACCCATCTTGCACAACCCAAGAGAATGGACCCCCTTCTCTTCCATGCTGTCCCTCAAGGTGTCCACCTCCTTCCTAGGCTCCAAGGCATCTGATCAGGAATATCCATGATGGGACTCTCAAGATTTGTAGTTGTGAGAAAATTTAAACACGGGCCAAAGCATCTCAGACATGCATGCCTTAATTCATGGCTGGAATACACCAGTAGTCTCTACAACCAACAAAAGCATGGAACCTCTTCAACAATTCGTTTTCCCTTCCAAAGACAAACATGAATGAGGAAATATGAGTGGCTAAAAGAGTGAATGGATGAATGAACAAATGAATGAGTGAATCAATGAACGAGTGTGTGAATGAAGAAGAAGCAAAACCCCCCAAATAGATCAATGATGGGTTTATATAATTCTTGGAATTAGAGAGCCACATGGCCTTCCCCTAAGAAGCTCATGTAACTGATACTGTCCATTAAAATAGAAAAGGGTAAATAAAAAATAAAAAATATACACTTAACCCTTCAATCCCCCTCTCTTGTGGAATCATATACCCCTCTCTTGTGGAATCATACCCCACTATAACTCTTTTCCTTGTCCTTGTCTAGAAAGCAGTGATGTATTTATTATTGATAATGATCAAAACATTTCATTTCCTAGGCACATTGGCCTCTTTTATTTGATTTGGCACTCTAGCCTTTCATTAACAAAATACATTATTTAATACGAGGCTCAAAATACGGGTATTACATACTTACTAATGCACCTTCGACATTTCAAATACTGATGAATTCTATTATCAAACCCTTCCTTATAAAATTTATGTTAGTATTTTTTGATGAAATATTAATCTACAACAAATCTTGGGAAGAGCATGTACAACATGTTGGAAGAGTATTACAACTTTAGGAAGAGAAACAACGTTCTGCAAATCCTTCCAAGTGTTCCTTTGGATTTCAAGAAGTGGAATATTTGGGTCATATTGTATCTCATGAAGGTGTAAGAGTGGAACCTAACAAAATTAAAGCTATGAAGAAATGGCCAATTCCCAAAACCTTGAAGAAAATTAGAAGATTCTTACAGTTTAAAGGATATCACCACAACTTTGTCAACAACTATGGTAAAATGGTGGCACCTATAACAACATTATTACTTAAGGAATCATTTTCTTGGACTCAAAAGAAACCAAATATTTTGAAAAAATTAAGGAGGTTATGTGTATAACTCCTATCGTAGCCACACATGACTTCACAAAAAAAATTGTTGTGGAGTGTGATGCCTCAGGACATGGCATTTGTGTAGTTTTAATACAAGAAGGAATGCCCCTTGCCTTTCAAAGAAACCAACTTAAAGAAAAAAACTTACTCAAACTCATTTATGGAAAATAGTTGTTTTCTATAATATAAACAGTCAATACATTATACCATTACCTAATAGAAGGACACTTCAAAGTAAAAATATATCATGATAGTTTGACGTACTTCTTGTAGAAAAGATTATCTTTAGAAGAGAAACAAAAATGGGTTACAAAGATGCTAGTTTATGACTTTGAAATTATATACAAGAAAGGAAAACATAATTCCATGGTAGATGGACTTTCAAGTAAATAATAAGGAACAATGGGTTCACCATGTGCTATTTCTATTCCACAATTTGATTGGGTGGAAGAAGCAAGGATACAATTGAAGCAAGAATAAAAGGTGTGCAAGATCATTCAAAAACTACAAGAGGAACCCAATGCATTAGACATTTTTTTATAGAAGAATAATTTTCCATGGTATCATGATCGCCTAAATTCATGTAAGAATTCCCAACTCAAATAGAAGATCCATTTGGATTTTCACACTTCTCCTATAGGAGGATATTTAGGGTTATTGAAAACTTACCATAGGTTTAAGAAGGATTTTTTCAAGGAAGGTATTAAAACTGGTGTTCAAAACATTGTGTCTAAATGCATGGTTTGCCAATAGAATAAGTGGGAGAAAATCAATACACAAGGTCTTGTACAACCATTAGCTATACCAAATCAACATTGGGAAGAAGTTTCAATATATTTTATTACAGGTTTACCCAAAACTAAAAGAAATATTGTCATTGTGGTAGTAGTGGATTGACTCACAAAGTATGCCCATTTTTTCTTTTTTTCTCATCCTTTTAAATCAAGTAAAATAGCCACAAAATTCATGGAGACAATTCAAACTCTACATGGATTCCCCAAGATTATTGTAAGTGACAGAGATCCAATTTTCACTAGAAATTTTTGGAATGAATTATTTTCTTGTTTGGGTACTAAATTGGATCATAACTCATCCTACTATCCTCAATCCGATGGGGAAAATGATATTATGAATATATTTCTAGAAGGATATATTTGTTTCTTTGTATCTAATAACAAACACAATGGTTCAAGTGGTTTCCCTTGGCAGAATGGTGGTACAACACATCTTTCCATAATTCATAAAGAATGTCCCCATTTATACAACTTTTTGGATATCGTCCTCAAGCCATAAAATATCACATGGAATGTACTACAAAGGTTCATGTAGTGGAGGAACAAATACGTGATGCAACCGCACCCCTTGGAGTACGATCACCCTCACAGGACCTTCTTCCACTCACGGCCCGAAGAACTCAATGGTTCTTCTATTTACCAATCGGGAAGTCTGCACCCCACAAGTTCTCCTTTCGCGCGATCCTCTTTTCACTCTCTTCGGAGGATTGGTACTCGCAACTTTGTGAGTCCTCGGTTGATCGCTGGCTCTTCAAGTCCCCGAGACTCGATGGCTAGTCAACTCGTTGACTCCCTCCTATCGGGACTCTCGCTCTATCGCATCTTCGCTATTCGCGACACTGAGCACTCGGGGTCCCAAACTCTGATATCCGATGCGCCGAGGTGCCGACAACTCGCGACCTCTCTCCCTCGCGACTTTGTCACCCGCATGGCCAATTGACTCCTACCTTGACTCTCGAGGCCCGAGACGCCGATACTCGGAATATCGCTACCTCGCGATTTCGCTTCTCACGAGTTCAAATAGTTTTGCCGTTGACTCTCGATACCCGAGACATCGAACCTCCGAGGGTGTATGCCACCTTTCTTCCACTACTCCTGCAACCCCACATGGCTTATGTCACCATCGGGATGTTGCACCTCGCGACTTCGCGACACCTGTTGTCGACTCTTCGACACTTTTCTCACGAGACCCCGATAAGCGATCTCGCGGATGATACAATGCCTAGCCAACTTGTATCGATTCTCTGCTCCTCCTGAGCTTAAAAACTTCAGACATCCCCACCGAGAATCCTCTTGCACCTCTGTCTGATCCATCGGTCCACGTGACTTTGTGAAATCTCCCTGAAGGATTTCGATCGTCCGTTCTTCCTCGTACAATTTTTCGAAAAGGAAGAAATGTCTCTCCACGAGACTCGTTGCCTGCTCATCAACCTACGACGCTTCCTTCGATCGCTCAATGAAAACTTCCCTATATTTATCCTTTGATGAATTTCGAAGGCCTACTCCTTCTAAGCTTGTTCTCATCTTCTCAATCCCTTTTGAGAACCTCTTGCGCGCACTCCTTGTGGAAATTATTCAACAACACCTAAGTGTTGAAGTCTTTGACTCTGCGCACACCTGCAGTAGCAGTCTCAATTCCCTTTTCTCAGAATCGCAACTCTGAGTTTTTGTCTAGACTGCGCATGCCTTGCATGGCTCCGGTGCCAATTCTACACTTCTGAGAACTTAGAACAAAAGTTATCTCTACTTGAACCCTTCTGTCAACGCACTCCTTGCGGACGATTCAACTGCACTCCTTGTAGGAATTCTCTGGTTTAAGATAGAGAAACAATTGAAACTAACTCCCTTGTTCTCACAGACTTCACTTCAACCATGAAATCACATACACAACATATAAAAGCAAGTGTATTACAGAAAGCAAACATTTATGAGCATAACATTATAAATACACAGAGAATAACACAAACCATGGGATTGAATCAAGCTCTTTCTATTAATTCAATATATGTACATGGGTGTTCTTCATATAGTTCTCTGCATGCTCTTCTCTTCAGAATGCTCTCAATGATAATACAATGTACAAAGGAGGGTGTCTATATCCCATTTCCCTCTCGAGCTCTAAATCTATCAAATCTAGAATTAAATTCCTATCTACTTGCATTAAATCTATTAAATGCCTCATCTACCTAAGAACGTGAGCTATCTGCTCAAAGTCCATTACAATATACAAAGTGTGCTTCATTAACTCTACGCATTAATGTTTGGTGCAACCATATCAAGGTGTTTCAAAATTTGTGTTGGCGCTATCCATCTGTCTTCCGCTCCATGCGGGCTCGCTTGACGAGTGAGCGATGCTCCTGCATCATACTCCTCGGCTTGAAAATTTTCATGGGCTCCTGTCCATGAGCTCCTGCATAGTGTGTCCATGCTTTTGTATCACTGCTTCACTCTCCCAGTTGGCATCCTCTACTGGGTGATTCTTCCATTTGACCAGATACTCAAAATACTACTTTTGCCTGGTCTTTCTGCCCACTCGCTTGTTGAGTATGCACTCCATTTGTGGCTTCTCTACAATCGGCATCTGCTTCTGCCACTGGACTTCTAGCTGTTCATCACTTCCAGCCCCTGTTTCCTCAGCCTTATAGGGATATAAGTCTGAGACATTGAATGTCGTAGATATCCCGATGCCATCTGGCAACTCAATCTCATAAGCATTCTCTCTGAATTTCTTTAGGACCCTACATGGCCCGATTTTCGTCATCTTAAGCTTGTTGTATGTTCCCCTTGGGAACCTTTCCTTCCTCAAGTGTGCCAGAACCAGATCACCAACTTCGAATTGAAGTTGTCTTCGATGTTGATCCACTCTGTGTTTGTACTCCTGATTTGAATCAATCAGTCACTACTTCACCTTGCAGTGAAGTTCCTTCATTGCCTCTGCAAATTCTTCAGCGCTTGCATTGCTAGTAGAAGTTTGTTCTGAATCCCGCAGTTTAGATACTCCTCTCGGTTGCCTGCCGTATACAATCTCAAACAGACTTTTACCTATGCTCCTGTTCACGGAATCGTTATATGTGAATTCTGCCTGTGGTAACACATTATCCCAGCTGCTATGGTGTTCTGTCACCAGGCTTCTCAAAAAACCTCACAGACTTCTGTTGACCACTTTCGTTTGTCCATCTGTCTAAGGATGATAAGTCGAACTAAACGCCAAGTTAGTTCCTAGCTTCTTCCATAAGGTCCTCCAAAAATGCCCTATGAATTTGGTATCCCTGTCTGATACAATGCTTCTCGGCAATCCATGGAGTCGAATGATCTCCTTGAAAAATAAGTTTGCGATGTGGGTCACATCGCTAGTCTTTTGGCATGGAATGAAATGCGTCATCTTTGAAAACCGTCCACCACCACAAATATGGAATCAACACCTCTCTGTGTCCTGGGCATTACTAATACAAAATCCATGCTTATCGCCTCCCATGGCCTCTCTGGTATGGGAAATGGTTGATAAAAACCCGCGTTATGTTTTCTTCCCTTCGAATGCTGACAAATTCGACACTTGTCAACAAACCGCTTGACATCTACTCGCATGCCTGGCCAAAAATATGATTCTCTTAGCTTGGAAAGTGTTTTTTCATGGCCAAAATGACCTGATAATCCTCCACTGTGCTTCTCCTTTATCAATTTCTCCCTCATGGAGCAATTCAGAATGCATAGTTGATTGCCTCTGAACAACAATCCCTCCTGGATCATATAGTCTATCCAAGAACTCCGATCTCTGAGAACTGGATTCTCAGCTGCTTCATACACTTCTCCGAAATCTGCATCTCCTGCATACATGTCCCTGAGATTTTCAAAGCCCAATGTCTTGACTCGAAACTCCTGCAACAACAAACATTTCCTGCTCAAAGAATCAGCCGCTTTGTTAGCAGTCCCTGAAATGTGTTTAATTACAAATGTAAAATTCTGCATATACTCTACCCATTTTGCATGTTTCTGATTCAGCTTCTCCTACTGAGTCACAAACTGTAATGCATGGTTATCACTATACAATACAAATTCCTTTGGGATCAAGTAATGCCTCCACTTCTTCAACGCCTGTATGATAGCATAAAATTCTTTATCATACGTTGAATATTTCACCTTTTCCTCATCCAGCTTCTCGCTGAAATATGCAATTGGTCTGTCCTCTTGGCTCAAGACCGCTCCTATGGAAAATCCACTTGCATCACATTTCACTTGAAACATCTTCCGAAAATCTGGCAACACCAACACTGGTTGCTCTGTGATTTTTGGCTTCAACATATTGAAGCTCTTCTCTGCCTCTTATGTCCAATGAAAATACTTATGCTGCTTCTTTACTGTATCCATCATTTCCGTGCTAATTCCACTGAAATTCCTAATGAAATTTCGGTAGAAACTAGCCAAACCATGGAAAATCCTCACCTCGAAAACATTTCTTGGCGATGGTCAATTTTTAATCACTTCTACCTTACTCGGATCCATTTTTAATTCATTCGCCGAAATGACGAACCCCAAGTAAATGAGCTCTGTCTTCATAAATGAGGAATTCTTCATATTAATCAACAACTTCTCCTGTTGTAGTTTCCTCATTACAATGGCCAAATGCCTCAAATGTTCAGCCTTCGTCTTGCTGAAAATCAATATATCATCCAGATATATGACGACAAACTTTCCGATGAATTCCCTCAGGACTTCATTCATCAGCCTCATGAATGTGCTCGGTGCGTTTGTCAAGCCAAATGGCATGACCATCCATTCGTACAAACCTTCATTTGTCTTGAATGCTGTCTTCCATTCATCACCTTCCCTCATGCGAATATGATGATATCCGCTCTTCAGATCAATCTTCGAAAAATAATTTGCCCCACTCAGGCAATCCATTAGATCATCCATTCTCGGTAGTGGAAATCTGTACCTGATGGTAATTTTGTTGATCGCTCTGGAGTTGGTACACATCCTCCAGCCTCCGTATTTTTTCGGACTGAGTACTGTCGGAACAACACATGGACTCAAGCTTTCCCTGACCAATCCTTTGTCCATCAAATCCTAGACCTGCTTCTTGACCTCCTCATTTTCTTGTGGCATCAACCTGTACGTGGCTTTGTTCGGCAAACTAGCTCCTGGTATGAGGTCTATGTGATGACTCACACTCCTCATTGGTGGCAACGAATGAGGTAATTCGTCCATGACGATGTCAATGAACTCTCCCAGCAGTTCCTAAATTTCATCTGGTAAATCATCCACTCTTGTGCTGGTTAGAACAATCCTCGGCTTTCTAACAACAAATAATTGTGGATCTTCTTTCTTCTCCATCTCTGAGAGAAGTTCCTTCCCACTCATGAGAAGTATTGTGCTGCTTACTTCCGGTTTCACCTCCTTATCTTTTATTGGAGGCAATATGTGTGTTCTCCCATTTTTCTCTAGGGTATATGTGTTCATTCTCCCATCATGAACCACATTTCTGTCATATTTCCATGGTCTACCCAGTAATAAATGACATACATCCATGGGAATGACATCACATAAAATATTGTCATGATACCCACCTATCTTGAATTCAACTAAACATTGTTTAGTGACACTCACCTGATGTCCCTTCTGTAGCCATGAAACTTTATATGGACTCAGGTGATCAGTCGTCTCCAACTCCAGTTTCTCCACCATCTCGATTGAAACGAGATTATCCGTGCTTCCACTGTCCACGATAACCTTGCATTTCCTGTCTTTGGTCCTGCATGTGGTTTTGAATAGTCTGCTTCTTTGAGCTATGTCCTCCACCTCTTTCTCAGGTGTCAAAAGGACTTTATGCATCCCAAGCGATTTTCCGCTGTCTGCATCTTCTGTCTCAGCATCACGCTTCTGAGCTTCAGTGATGTGAGATTCTCCACTGTCCTTATTTTTCTCGGGACACTCGAATGACTTGTGCCCATTTTTCCCACATGTGAAACATGTGATTACTCCACCTCGGCCTCTTCCCCTACCTCTGGTATGAGGAAAAGTGTTTGCATCAGCATAACCACCACCCTTCTTGGTATGCTGCACCCTCTGTTCAGCATGTGGTCCCCGCTGTGAGGTTCCACCTCTCTCAACCTTACCCTGAGGTTTCTTCCATTCCTCCTTGGGCTTTTGATATTTCTCCTGGGCAACTGCCTTGCCTCTGGGCTGACTTCTGCCTCACCCTCGCTGACCTTGCTTACAGCTCAGCTTCTCTTCGGCTTTCAGAGCCATCTGATAAGCATCTTCCACCATCCCGATGGTGACCATGCTCAACTCATCCTGAATGTCATATCTCAGACCATTCAAATATCTGGCGACCTTCTCATCATCGCTCTCCCGATGACCTGCTCTGATATTAATCTTGTAAAATTCTTCAGTATACTCTTTTACTGTCATCAACTTCTGCTTCAGGTTTTTCATTCTCCTGAGCAACGTGATTTGATAATCCCTTGGGATGAATTTTGCCTTCATCTTTGCAATCATTCGATCCCAATTTTTGATCTTTTGCTTGCCTTTGCTGCGTCTGTCAGCTTGTAGCTCATCCCACCACAATGCTGCATGTCCTTTCAAACGTGTGACAGCATGTTGGACCTTTTTATCCTCTTCGATATCTTCATAATCGAAGTAAGCTCGGATCCAATACAAAAGCTCTTCTGCATCTAGATTCCCCTCGTAGGCTGGAATGTCCATCTTGGCTTTCGCACCCATTCTGGCAATAGCTTTAATCAACCACTCAGTTGATGCATCCTCTGTTGTGACCTCTTCTTCATGTCCTGCTTCCTCTTCAACTTCAGAATCACTAAGATTCCTTGCACCAACTCCGTGTCTCTGAGCTGTCTCCATCTCCTCGATTCTTGCTCGGAGATCTCTCATCTGCCTTTCCATTTATGGATTTCCTGCCGGCCTACCGCTTCTTCACACGTCCCTATCCTCTGGACCAAGTGATTGTCTTTCTCTCCTAGGCAGCATGGTGAATCCTCTTCTCCTCTATAGAAAGCAAAGATATTCCCACTCTGATACCACTATGATGCAACCGCACCCCTCGGAGTACGATCGCCCTCATAGGACCTTCTTCCACTCATGGCCTGAAGAACTCAATGGTTCTTCTATTTCCCAATCGGGAAGTCTGCACCCCACAGGTTCTCCTTGTGGGCGATCCTCTTTTCACTCTCTTCGGAGGATCGGTACTCTCATCTTCGTGAGTCATCAGTTGATTGCTGGCTCTTCAAGTCCCCTAGACCCGATGGCTAGTCAACTCGCTGACTCCCTCCTATCGGGACTCTCGCTCTATCGCACCTTCGCTATTCGCGACACTGAGCACTTGGGGTCCCAACCTCTGATATCAGATTCGCCGAGGTGCCGAAAACTCACGACCTCGCTCCCTCGCAACTTCGTCACCCGCACAGCCAATTGACTCCTACCTTGACTCCCGAGGCCCGAGACGCCGATACTCAAAATATCGCTACCTCACGATTTCTCTTCTCACGAGTTCAAATAGTTTTCCTATTGACTCCCGATACCCGAGACGTCGAACCTCCGAGGGTGTATGCCACCTATATTCCACTACTCCTACGACCCCACATGGCTTACATCACTGTCGGGATGTCGCACCTCGCGACTTCACGACACCCGCTGTCGACTCTTCGACACTTTTCTCACGAGACCCCAATAAGCGATCTCGCGGATGATAGAACGCCTAGCTAACTTGTATTGATGCTCTTCTCCTCCTGAGCTTAAAACCTTCAGACGTCCCCGCCGAGAATCCTCTTGCACCTCTGTCCGATCCACTGGTCCATGGGACTTCATGAAATCTCCTTGAAGGATTCCGACCGTCCGTTCTTCCTCGTACAATTTTTTGAAAAGGAAGAAATGTCTCTCCGCGAGACTCATTGCCTTCTCATCAACCTATGATGCTTCCTTCGATCGCTCAACAACAAATTCCCTATATTTATCCTTTGATGAATTTCGAAGGCCTACTCCTTCTAAGCTTGTTCTCGACTTCTCAAGCCCTTTTGAGAACCTCTTGCGCGCACTCCTTGCGACAATTCTTCAACAACACCTAAGTGTTGAAGTCTTTGACTCTGCGCACACCTGCAACAACAATCTCAATTCCCTTTACTCAGAATCGCAACTTTGAGTTTTAGTCTAGCCTGCGCATGCCTTGCACGACTCCGGTGCCAATTCTACAATTCTGATAACTTAGAACAAAAGTTATCTCTACTTGAACCCTTCTGTCAATGCACTCCTTGCGGACGATTCAACTGCACTCCTTGCAGGAATTCTCTCGTTCAAGATAGAGAAACAATTGAAACTAACTCCCTTGTTCTCACAGACTTCGCTTCAACCATGAAATCACATACACAACATATAAAAGCAAGTGTATTACAGAAAGAAAACATTTATGAGCATTACATCATAAATACACAAAGAATAACACAAACCATGGGATTGAATCAAGCTCTTTCTATTAATTCAATATTTGTACATGGGTGTTCTTCATACAGTTCTCTACATGCTCTTCTCTTCAGAATGCTCTCAATGAGAATACAATGTACAAAGGAGGGTGTCTATATCCCATTTCCCTCTCGAGCTCTAAAGCTATCAAATCTAGAATTAAATTCCTATCTACTTGCATTAAATATATTAAATGCCTCATCTACCTAAGGATGTGAGCTATCCGCTCAAAGTCCATTACAATATACAAAGTACGCTTCATTAACTCTACGCATTAATGTTTGGCGTAACCATATCAAGGTGTTTCAAAATATGTGTTGGCGCTATCTAGTTGTCTTCCTCTCCACGCGGGCTCGCTTGACGAGTGAGCGATGCTCCTGCATCAATATGACACCAAAAAGAGTTCTAAAACTGTTGAAGGACAATTTGGTTATGCCACAAAATAGGATGAAACAAAAAGCATAAAAACATCACAGGGAAAGGGAATTTGAAGTGGGGGATTTAGTATTTTTGAGGCGATAACCATATAAACAAATTTCCCTCAATAAAAACAATAAGGACAATAAATTAGAAAACAAATATTATTTCCCCTATAAGGTGTTGCAAAGGATTCGTAGCATGGATTACAAAATGGAATTGCCTCCATCTTCAAATGTACATATGATCTTCCATGTTTATTTGTTAAAGAAGGTAACAGTTGAGAAGATTTGAGTCCAAATTGTTTTACCAAAGTTTAATGAAGAAATAAAAATCATACTAGAACATGAAAAAATACTTTAAACAAGGATTAAGCGGTGGTTAAATCGAGCAATTACTGAGTGCCTCGTCAAATGAAATAACTTACTAGTGGAAGAGGTGACATGGGAAGATGAGTTCTTCATGCAGAAAGACTCGTAGTTAATCAAGTGTTGAGGAAAATAATTTTTTTAAGGGGAGGGGCATGTTAATCCCTAAACAAATCCCCATGTCAAGTATTAAACCTGTTATTAATCCATAGATATTGAATTAGTGCATTTATATTTTTATATTTTTATGTAGGCTAAATACTTTCATTGCACCCTTTCATTATAATTGTACTCTCTCTCTCTCTCTCTCTCTCTCTCTCTCTCTCTCTCTCTCT
>ML787269.1:430202-457479 GCA_009831015.1 Picea engelmannii
TATATATATATATATATATAGAGAGAGAGAGAGAGAGAGAGAGAGAGAGAGAGAGAGAGACCTATTCTCAGGATCAACTCATCTCATCTTCTGAATTATATATATTATAAAAATAGGTCCCCCCCTTGAAGTGGATTGTATTCATTGTTTTTTTATTATTTTTAAGATGTTGGATAATAACAGTTTGTATTGCCCCTAACACTTCATGAGAGACCATCAGTATCTTGCATCCACCCTAAAGTGAGGAAAAATCATGATTTTTCAAAATATTAAGGTAGAATTCACCTCATTAACCTTAATATTATAAGAGAACCCCAAAATAACATTTCAATGTATGCTCTTGATATTTCAAATGACTAGATAAACATGGATATTCGTTCTAATATTTATAGATCCTACCTTTGTTCCACATGGTTTGAACCTAAAGAGTCTCTTTCTTCCAAACTTTAGCACTACTAATACTTGTATCTCCAACATAGTGTTGGGCCCATTTATCCCCTAAGGTACACCTATCTCCCAACATAGATTTTCGATAAATATTCCTTAGAGATTGAGACTAAGGATAATTTTTCATGATGATCCTCTCCCTACTACATGATTAGAGGATTATAATTTTATCTCTTTAGATATTTCCTTGGTTATCTCCATACACTCATGACTTATAAGGACTAGATATTCTTATCCATGTTCTTCTAATAGATTTTCAACCTTCATGGATTATGTACCAAAAGGTTGGTTCCATAGATGAACATGTAGTAGGTTCATTACCTCTTACTTCCACCTTGTGACACTAGTAGGAGGAGTCCCAATGGTAGATTTCAAGCTTACGTGATAGACCCACTAGGCATTGTAGATCTAATGATTCCCATGGCCTCACATCCATCACACATTTATTCATTTCCTTGAATGTTAGAAATGCTTTTCGAAAGCAAGAGATATTACTTAAGGAACCTCCTTCTTGAGCCTCTTCATTGTTCCCCGCCTTGTTGGGTTAATGATTTCTAGTTTTTTTTTTTCCTTCTTTTAGGTTCCTTTTGTCTCTTTTAGGTATTCATTGGTATGTTATTTCACCTTTCCCTTATGTCTTTATATAGTGTATTCCTTGTAGTCTTATGGACCAAATTTGGCCTTTAGTGGACATTAATATATAAATTAAATTAGTGATTGGGAGAAGGCACTATAATGTGCCCAACAATCTCTGTGTGCTCCATACATCACCAAAACTACATCAAAATTTTCTATGATACTGGTCAGTAACAACCTCAAATGCTTTGATACTAAAAAAATAATAGAACGCATGCATGATAATGTAGGGTTATGAAAACATAATTAAATAATCTAGTCAATTATGAACCCATAAATATAAAAACAAACTAATACATGCAATTTAAAACTCAAAATTGAAAATAAATAAATCCATAACATGAACAACAATAATTGTGTGTATTAATAAACAAATCAATAACACTTACATTATGGAAAATGATCCACCAACTCAATATAGAATAAGGATGTTCCACTTAACTATAGGCATTGGTCTATTTCTAGTTTTTTCTCACTTAGCCCAATTTCCTAGAATTCATAGGTAGGAAATTAACACTACAACTATGCCACTTAACCAACCCCTATTCACCTCTCAACCCTAGAAATGGGATCCATTTATTTTCTAAAACAATCTATACCACTTCTTTACAGTGCCCCGATCAAATCACTTGCAAATCAAATTCCTCTATATCAACCATATCACATTCATGGCTCCTTAGAAAGTTTTCATGGAGACAATTCCTCATAATTTTCATGGAAGCAACATTATGACACTCAATCTCATATTAGAAAACTCTAGGAAAAAATGAAAAAGAATGGAAAAGAATGCCTTGCATGCCTAAAATTATAGAATATATTTACACACTTAAGAGATACCACCTGCATTCATAGGAAGTATAAGTATCTCATTTTGACAACTAATATCAAGGTAGAAGGACTTATGATAATCATAAAGTAAATATTAAAGCACTTAAGATAACAATAAAATAATATTTTCCTTCCTCTTAACTCCTAATACCCTTTTTTCCCTCTAAGACTCATAACCCCTATTCTTTTTTCTTCTTCTATAATCATTAATATATTATACATTTATATTACAAATCACTATACCTATAACCATATATGTTTAGCTTACAACCATTTCATCATTATATATACATTTGTAATTTAAAAATTAAAACTAGGGCAAGTCATATTTAGCTTACAATATTGCAAAACAAATAACCCATATTTAAATTCCTATCATATACACAAATCCTTTACTTATGTGTTACATAAATCTTTTACGTATATGTTTTTGACCTCCATGGATTGAATAAAAAAAGGATTGATTATATTGCTGCGTATGAAGTAAGGAATTGAATGGATCCATTTCTTTCTTTGAATCATCATTATATATACATTTGTAATCTAAAAATTAAAACTAGGGCAAGTCATATTTAGCTTACAATATTGCAAAACAAATAACCCATATTTAAATTCCTATCATATACACAAATCCTTTACTTGTGTGTTACATAAATCTTTTACGTATATGTTTTTGACCTCCATGGATTGAATAAAAAAAGGATTGATTATATTGCTGCGTATGAAGTAAGGAATTGAATGGATCCATTTCTATCTTTGTATTCAAAGATAAAGATAAATTATTTGTTTAAATTATGGATCGATTAACCTAAATGGGTCACGAACCTTGTAACTACAAGAGTTGATGGTAAAAAGTTAGGTAATGAATGTTCTCCACCTATAAAAGAAAATTAAAAATATCATTACTTAAAAACATACAAACTTATTACGACGCTATATTGAACATTAATATATACAATGAACTCGAGTGATAAATGCCCTTTTACACTTTTCTATTGTATTAGATTGGCATTCATGATAAATGGAACTTTTCAAATTTTAAATGAAACTTTTTAAATTTTACTTTGAAAAATAATTTACAAACAAGTATTGAAACTTAAATGGTGACTTAGCAACTACCTTATTAGTCTCTTCCAAAGGTGTAGAGGGACTATAGCAATCAATAATTTGTTGACTTCATATTAATATGTTTTTTGATTATTAATTTGCACATCATTTATATTGTTTGAACTATAAAACTAAAAACATTATTTTTATATAATAAAAAAAAACCTTATATGTTATCATCTTATTGGAGAATAAATTCAAAGTCCTATTTCCATTCACTATTCCCAATGTTTTAAATGCTTAGATATCCAAAGTTTTGAGCATGGACGTTCTTTTTTTAATTTTTTAATTTTATTGAAATGTTTACATACCGAAAGTTTTGAGCATTGACACTCTTTTTGAGGTACTTGAATAGGACTGACAACTTAGATGTTTACATAGTGCGAGGCCCTTAAACATGCCTGACAACTTAAATGTTTACATACATGAGGCCCTTCCCTTAAATAGGCCGGACAACCTTAAATGTTTACTTAAATAAGCATGCCACAATACATTTTTCCTCGATTTTTTTCATACAATGTTGCAGTGAATTTGGACAATATTGTTGTCCACGACCACTCACATAGCCATCATATTTTTCATACTTCTTCTATCATTGGAATGCAATTTAGTCATCATTGAAGATACATATATTTTTTACTGGTTGATTGGTTTCTTCTTGTTCGTTGCTTCGTTGGTTCGTCGGTTGTTGCTTGTTGTTGTTTGGTTCAACTTTGCAAGGTTGAGGTCATGCACCTACAATTGGAACTGTTGGTTCTTGTTGTTTTCTTTTGTTTTCTTCAAATTTGTAAGGTTGGGTTCATGCAACTGCAGTTGGAGCTATTTTTTCACTTTGTAGGGTTCAAGTCCTGCACCCACAATTGGACCTGCGATTTTGTCATTCATCATTGCCGAGTAAGTTTTGATACCATATTTTCATTCGTATTCGTTCTTTGTTGTTTGCGGTTTTCAGTTTGCAAGTAAAAATGTTTAAGTATTTCCACTCGCATGGTCATCATATGTTTCATATTTCTTCTATTCTTGGAATGCAATTTAGTCATCATTGAAGATACTTATATTATTTAGTGGTTTAGTGGTTATTGGTTGTTCCCTGGTTCGTTAGTTTGTCGGTTGTTTCTTGTTGTTGTTTGGTTCAAATTTGAAAGGTTGAGTTCTTGCACCTGCAGTTGGACCTGTTGGTGCTCGCTGCTTACTTTTGTTTGCTTCAACTTTGCAAGGTTGGAGTCCTGCACCTGCAGTTGGAGATGTGTTTTCACTTTGTGGGATTCAAGTCCTACATCCACAATTGGACCCTTGATTCTGTCATTTATCATTGTCGAGTAGGTTTCAATACCATAGTTTCATTCATATTTGTTCTTTGTTGTTTACTGTTTATAGTTTGCAAGTAATAATGTTTAATTATTTCCACTCGCATGGTCATCAGATGTTTCATATTTCTTCTATGATTGGAATGCAATTTAGTCATCATTGAAGATACATATGTTCTCTACTAGTTCATTGGTTTTTGTTTGTTCACTGGTTCGTTGGTTACTGCTTCTTGTTGTTTGGTTCAATTTTGAAGGGTTGAGGTCCTACACCTGCAGTTGGACCTATTCGTGCTTGCTCACTGGTTTGTTTCTTACTGCTTTATTTTGTTTTCTTTGACTTTGCAAGGTTGGGGTCCTGCACCGACAGTTGGAATTGTTTTTTTTCACTTTGCAGGGTTCAAGTCGTGCACCTGCAATTGGACCTGCGGTTCTGTCGCTCATTATTGACGAGTAAGTTTCAATACCATACTTTCATTCATATTCATTCTTTGTTGTTCGTTGTTTTCATTTTGCAAGTAAGAATGTCTAAGTATTTATTCATCATTCTTATCCTGCAAAATTTCCATAGAGGTTGGCATATCTTTTTCTCCTGCTATTAAATTTTCCTCTTAATTTTTCTCGAGGATCTACACCATGTGCATCTCAATGTCATCTGCACAACTCTCGCTATCATTTTTTCTAGCATTGCAAATCCCATTCCTTTGTTGTATGTGACGAAGTGGAAATCTAGCGCTTGAATTGAATAAGGAATTCTTCAGCCTTCACACCTTGCCCTTGATGATATTCCCATCTTTCTCGGGAATGAGTACCTTCCTATCTCGTATGGTAATCAAAATTGTGTATTTTTCATGGAAAATATGATGTCAAGCTTGTTGCCTTTGCGGGATGTTCTTGTAGAAGAAAACTACAGGTAGATGTAAAAGGGATAGATATGGTACAACAATGGCTAGGATGCAACAAAATTGTGATATATTTCCCTCCCGCTCTTAAATTTTGGTCCAATTTTTTCTCCAAACTCTAAACCATACCTACATGCCTTTGCAAAATTTTCTTGTAGAAGAAAAATATGTTGAGATTGTGCTAGCAAGAGTAGTTTTACGTGGATTGTAAATTGAAATATTCAATCTCTATGCCACTTTGCATGCAACATTGCTAACATAATGAATGTTTTTTCAAATGCGTTACACCATTTACATCTAAACGAAACCATTATCATTCTAGGATACTTTAGTGTTCACATGCTACAAAATAGTGCCATAACAAAAGAATTGGAAAACTACATGTGAAAATACAATGTCCGCTTTCTTTTGGTTAATATAAAACATGTACAAAATGCACTTATTGACCATACATGGTGAAATGTTCCCATATCACAATACAACCTCTTTATCGTATACACAGACTCGTCTGACCACGATACAATTTGTATTGTACTTGAATTATGAAATATACATCAAACATATTACAAAATTATAATTCCATGTCTCAAAGCATATCTGGATACTTTGTTGCACAAAACCAAATCATTTAGCTAGGACCATCCAACTTCTTAATATTTTATAGATTGTAATATATTTTGGTTAGGAAAAATTCTATATAAACACAACCATGGATCAAGAAAAAAAAATGTTCATGCTTCTAACTCTCTTTTATTCTATTCCTTTGATTCACATTTATTGTATATACATATTTCTTGTTTTCCCTTGCATACCAGCTTACATTCATGTTCATGGTATTTTCCGTGTTCCCACATTGAAACAAACAGAATAACTGGAGAAGATGAAGGACTCTTAACCACAAATGTAGAAGAGGAGATACAAAGGTGCATGTTTTTACTCTTCTTTCATATTCCATTGTTTTGTATTTCATTTATTGTATGTTTATTTGTTCTACTGCTTTTCACCTAATTTATTTTATGTAGATACCACGCATCTTTCTACTTAATAAATTATATTCATGTCAATTGTATTCTCTCTGCAGCTACATTGAAATAAATAGAATTGTATTTATTTTTTTACATGTCTTTCTACATACCGACTTACCTTCATGTCCATTGTATTTTATGCATTGCTACATTGAAAGAAACAAATTAGTTGGACAAGAGGATGAAATATTATATGCCACAATAGAGGAAGCTTAAGTATAGTCTTTGAAAAGGTATACCAATTGTGATAGTAAATCAAACACAGAAAACGAGTAGGTGGATAAAATATTGGACTAGAAAATGATGATTTGGAAACAATGGGCCTTTGTTGAGACTTCCCACTTCCTAACAATTCCCTCCCCATTTTTATTTTCCCACTCTCTATTTTCCCTTTTTTTCCCCCTCTAATTTCACTTTTTGGTTTCTTTTCTTAGTCATTTTTCTGAAAATGTCTAGGTGTGTGGGTTGGAGGACTCATAGATTCACATTTATACTCATGCTTCTATATCACGAGTCCGAGCGATGACTTCCTCATTACATACTTAGCCACTTTTTCAATTGAGGGTTCCCAAGATGGCGAGATCAAAATTGCGCTTCTATATTCGAGGGTTCCACAATGTACATATTGGCCTCTAGAATCCCCCATCATGCCCTGTTCCGTGTTACACATTTTTTCTTTAAAAATTTCGGAGGCATAAAATTTGACTGTCGGGTCTGCATGTTTCCTGAGTATCACTTGACACTCTATTTCATATTCCATCTCCTTCGAGCCTATATGTCACATATAGAACAATTATGGACAATGTACATTGCACATGTTCATTTAGTCATTATGATTTTCATGTACACATGCTTGCATCAAAAAAGGTTGTATGAGTGACATGGGCATGAGTAGTCAATCATCGCAAACAACAAAACAAGAAGGCCAAAGGTAAAGATTCATACATTGTGCTCTTGCTAAGTTTACCAAACAAATATCCTGAGCTATTTATTCATCTATGCCATGATAAATATGTTTATGTCATATGCAACACATACTTTTCATTTCACAATAAGTATCAATGAGCACAAGTGAAACACCCAACATAGTGCAAGTTCTGTAGACTAAGAGGTGTAGTTAAAAAACTCTCACCTACATACTTCATCCAAGTTGTGCATCCACTTATTAATTTATGCCAAAAAAAAGGAAAACAAAAAATAATGGAGACTACCATTCACATTACTTTTTCTGTTCAAAATATGTCACCAGGTCTAAACTTATAACGCCCAATATACTATCGATATAAGGCTTGAACAATCACTGAATTGGACAACTTTTCATCGAGGACATAATAGTCGTGTATAGCACCTACTTAGACAAGGAAAAAAAACTAGATGCATTGTGCATGATGACATGATAGACAATGAAGCCATGACGACAATCACACTGACTATCCCTACACAACTTTTCCAGAACCATGAAGAAAATATCTTGTCAGGTAATGGGATATCCATTGCAAATTTTAATATATTTCTGAAAACAGTATATGACTGTGGTGATTTTTATCATATTATATCACTTAACGAAACAAGTATTGTGGAAAAAATTCTCGTGATTTGTTTAGAATATCGTTTCGTACTAGACACAACAATCAACCAACTTTCACACAACAATGGCACTTACCTAATTAGAACCATTGGTGCAACTGTCACACTCGTGAGAAAACTTGACGCACAACACATTCTTCATATAAAATATGGAGAGTCAGACAACGAAAAGGAAATGGTACCGTTCTCCATATCAAGTTTTGTCCTTTACTTTCACATGTTCATATATCTCAGTTATGTTACACAACTATTACGTTGTTCCATGTTGTAGCTGCAATTGTTTGACACCTATTCAAATTTGTTTTCCTCAATGGAACAACAATTGCATAAAGGGAAATTTCCAATTATTCTCTTCAAAAATATAACAAATAAAAGAGATGTTAAAGAAATAATATTTTGCACAACCCAAGAAACATTTGTATCATAATTGAAAAGAAACATAGTACAGGATCTCAAGAAACTAACTAGCTTGACAACTGTTGTGCGTATACATCTACAATTCCATCCACACTTTGCTCATAAAAATTGCCTTGAACACTTTTGTGCAGTTTTTTCTTGTACAGTTGTATATTATATTGTTCAACATATTAACTACTATGATCATGTGCACAGGTTGAGGGTGTTTTGGTTGCAGCGAATGCATACTCGACCCCCTTCAAGCACGTATGTGCCAAATGCAACTCTCCTTCTTCTATCATTGCTTTCATAAATGCTGGCACAATTGATTTCCTACAATGTTGCAGTAAAAAATCCCTTTACATATATAGACATTACCTCAACACTTCCATGTGAACCGTTAGCAACAGAATTGTACGCTGTACAATTAGACAACCTCTATTACAATATGTGCTTCTTGGGTTAGCATAATTTTCATCTGAAGTATACTTATAGAAAAGGGAAAACAATGTCTACATGCGACATGACTTTCGGGTCCATAGAAATTTTACATTAAATGAGGACAATGCCATACAACATATCGGTTGAACCAATCATTTTTTTCACATCCAGTGTTGGCAAGAAACAAAACAATCTCATGTGTATCTTTCCATGCTACCCAACGAGGATATGAATAGAGTTTTGCAGTGCCATGGAAAATTGAACTGGAAGCGCATAAGATTGTTTAGTCCAGGAATGAGAAGCATGAGGACAAACCTCATACAAAGTATCCAACTATGAATAAATCAAGACCATCCTTTGAGTCATCCAAATGGATTGATCCTCTGAACGAAACCATTATGAATTTTCAATAATATTGCAAATTTGGCATTGTTCGAACTCCATTAAGTTAAATGTTGATACTCTTTTCCATAATTGGTAATGTTAGAACATTGTTAGGTCAACGTGATCTTGGTTCATAGTACTATCAGAAGAAAATGTTCATAGTGATCTTGCTTCATGGTCATATACTAATAGAAAAATTTATTGGTTCCCATTTGGGGATTTGGTTATAGATGGGATACAATGCCTAATCTCCTCTAGTTTTGTTTTGTCTTGTGTTTGGTAGAATTTTGTTCATGTGCTTTCGTGTTGTAGTTCAAGGTTCTCATGGGTCTAATTTTTGAATTATGGATGGATGATACATTCATGATATTAGAAGTTTTTCTATGATCTTAAAGAATATACAAGACCTGCTTTTCCTTTTAATGTAAGCTCTGTGAATCAAATGTAATATGTAGCTCATTTTAGCAGTTTTACTTGATCGATGAAATTAACAAATTTCATCTTCAAAAATATTTTGAAATAAAAGTATATATGCTATGTGAAGTCCAATGGAACTATGATATCAACCACAAAAAATCAAAATTAAAATTAGTCATTGTTATACTTAAGTTGAAGTTGACAGTATGATAATTTTATGTGAACATCCCAAAATTGATTTTCCTGTAGCTTTTCGATGCTTCTCTTATGAAAACACATCCTAGAAAGTATAACCATGACTCACATTCTCTATTCCTTGATTGAATATATTGTTCACCTATCTAATGCACTTCATAGTTACTGTTAACACCATCAAAGGGGCTTTGTTAACACCAATTCAAGCTTCTGAGGATTTCCCTCCCCTTTCTTTGTTCTCTCTTCTTTCCCTTTCTGGTTACTTAGTTGTTTTTCAGAAAATGTCTAGGTGCGCGGGTTGGCAGATTCACGTGTTCAGATTTCCACTAGTGCTTTTATATCACAAGTCTAATAGACCGCTTCCATGTTACATATTCAACAACATTTGGATCACGGGTTTTCGAGTAGGCAGGCTCAACATTGTGTTTCCATTGTTCTTCACCCTACAAACAAAGCCCATACTTCCCCGATATACGAATTGACAACCAAATTATCCTTTCTTTTTCTCCTTTACTTTCCCTTTCTAGTTACTTAGTCATTTTTCTGAATATGTCTCATGCTTTTATATCATGATTCCTATCAACCACTTCCGCATTCCATACTTCGCCACTATTTCCATCACTGGTTCTTGACCAGGCTTGGTCAACATTGTCCTTCCATTGTTTCGCAACCTGCAAACAACACCTAAAGTTCTGCGATATACAAATTGACCACCGAAGTTCGTCATCATGCCTTGTCCCGTGTTACACATTTTGTAGTCAAAATTTTAGAGACATACAATTTGACCATCGAGCCCTCTTGTCTCCTGAGTATAATTTGTGACCCTGTTTTGAAGCCCAACCGACTGCTCTCCATACTTGGCCATTTCTTGAAATTTCTTTCATGGGTTGGCGGGCTCACGAAATAATTCTTAATCGCTCTTTGCCATCCCCGACACCTTCGCACTTATTTCTAAAGATGAAATTATTAATATTTAATGATAATATATCATCCCACAGGAACCATTAAGATTGTCATTAATGTCCGAAAGGTTGGAGGAGATCTGTCATTAATATGAATTAAACCAAGATTTGTAGAGGGTTGTGTTATCCCTTCCGAGTGTTCATTTCAAGCATCATTGAATATCTTTCGCACATCATATGGTTGGCAGCTTCAGGAAATCTCTAATCCTTAATCTCTCTTTTCCATCACTGCCACCTTCACATTTTTTTCTAAGTATGAAATTAGTAAGATTTAATGGTAACAACTCATTATGAAGAAACTGTAGAATTTTTCATTGATCAGTGAAAGGCTTGAGGAGATCTCCCATTGATATTCATTAAACCAAGATTTGTAAAGGGTTATATTATCCCTTCTAAATGTTCATTTCAAGCATCATCTAGAGAAAACGAACATTCTTGTTAACTTATGGCATCAATTCAGCATCAGTTTTGTCGATATACAATAAACACCTTTAGGCATGATGACCAGAACTTCTAGTGGTCTAAGGCATATTACTACCAGTCATCTACTTCTGCGTAGAAGCAAAGAAGGAGATGGTACCTTGGTGCATCGAGAGATATATTTCAAGCCAAATAATTCCAAGGCAACCACCCCACTGCATTGATGTCTGACACAGAGGTTGATGTGGTCGATTTCGATCCTGAAGAATATTATTTGATGGAAAATGATATGACAATGGATGATGGCAATGCAAATGTTTTTCCCACTCCTGTGCCAAAATTTAAATCGACCATAATGGGGGGAACTTTCTGGATCGATGATGGAAGCCCTAACAATACCAAAGGAAGGGGTTTCAAATAAGAAACAGACACTGAACGTAATAGCCTCTTTGCAACTCAAGAGTTTGAGTCTCTTGGATTGAATGATGGTCCTCACCTTCATAGATGTATCCTTTCCTTTCATTTTTATGGTTTTGGATTAGGTTTGGATTTGTCCCTAGTGCATCATGTGTCCTTGAAGTCTTTAATTATAAGGAAATGGTCTCTTGGTGCGACAAGAGATATATTTCATGTCAAAGAATTATTCAATTATGGGACCACTCTCCTATTCTCTCGATATACAATTAACATCTTACGGGGTGAGGACCAAAAATCCCAGTGGTGCAAGGCATATTCCTACTATGCATCCCCTTTCACCTAGAACAAAGTAATTTGTACCTCTGGAATTACTCGTACAACATGTGTCCCTAAAATCTTTGTCTATAAGGAGGTGGTCTCTTGGTCCCCTTCCACCTAGAAAAAAGTAATTTGGACCTCTCGAATTTCTCATGGAGGTTGTGTCCCTAAAATGTTTGACTATAAGGAGGTGGTCTCTTGGTGTGTCCTCACTTTTAGTTTCAGGATCTTCCACTTTCCCTACAATGTTTTTTCTCTTCTTCCTCACGGGAAACTTGTGAGAACTATCAATTTTACCATGAGGAGAGTTCTTATCTCCTCCTGCGTTTGAAGAGTTTTGGGTTTCTTTCTTACTGGGGTGGGCCACTGGATAGATTTTGCGAGATGTCATACTCTTGGAAGTGGTGGCCGAGGATTGGACACTCTTGTCATCGGGGGCTTTTCCCTGTTATTTTTACAATTCAATGGTGCTTTTCAATGTCTCTAGGTCGTAAGCATTAGGAGCAGGAGTGTTGTTGACTTGTTTCAAGCCAAAAAATTATTCCACTACATAACCACTCTCTTGTTTCTTTTTCACCTTTGGTATTCCACAATATATTGAGATTGCGGTAGCCAACATTTACCTTCAAAGGAGAAGATTGTTTTTGGATCCTATAATCATAGGTTTTTTGTTTCTTCAACTATATGTTTTGCATTGCTCTCATGATGAAGACATCTAGTTTGTTGGGCTCGGTTGATTTCACTTATCTCTTCATCTGTTTCGCCTGATCCTTCATCACCATGTTGCATCATTCATCCACCCCTGCGCAACTCACTCCCTTGTCCATTTATCCCATTGGCTACATCTTGACCACCAATCATCCCTGCATAAACAAAGTTAGATAACCATAGGATAATAAAATTTTGATTAGTTTAATAAGGTAATTAATAATAAATAAATGATAAAGAGTAATTAATAATTAATTAATCATTAGTAATTAGGTTAGTTTGATTAAGTTAGAAATTAGGTTAATATATTAGAATTAAATATTAATTAAAAAATTAAACAAAACACATAATAAACATTAAAAAACAATAAAAAACATATAAATAATAAATACAAAACAATAATATAAAACATTAATTAAAAAAGTAAATAAAACTTAATACATATAACAAAAACAAAAATAAAAAAATAAAAGCGCAATAAAAATACTTAATAAACATTAAAACAAAATCTAATAAAATAAAACAAATTAAAACACGTAAAAAGTAAAAATAAGTTAAAAAACAATTAAAAATAATACAAATAAAACAAAACAAAACAAATTAAAATATAAAACAAAAAGAAAAAAACATGCAGGTTATGCACATATCCCCAAAAATTAAAATGAACGCTCATAATTTTACCAGATCCCCCCCTCGGTCCATTCTAAATTTAACAAAGCCGGGGGGGTCCGAGTAAGTGGTTTTCCAATGGACACTTGTCACCATCTGGTGAACTCAGAACCCCCCCCCTATTACCGGTTACCACCCCAGGGGGGTTCGAAAACCACTTCCCCCCCTCCAAAATCATCTTGCCCGAAACAAAACAAAAAAACATTTTCACCAATTTTGACCCCCTATTTTCCGAGAGCATTTCTGGCCAAACCAGACAAAATTTCGAAAACCCAAGAGATGTTTTTGTAATGTACCTCAAATTTGTCACAAAAAAAAAAAAATTCTACGAGGCATTAATCTCCAATTTCATTTTATATTTTTGTCGATGGAGAGGAGAAATCTTCATTCCTGTTATAATTTTCTGTGACGTAACTTAAGTTCATCCTACCACATGATGCCATTTCCATACCTGTCTATCTTACTTTGTATAGAAAATTATACGGTTAATTCTCCAAGGGTTCTATTAATTCCCCTTTAGTCTCCAACCTACTCATCTACATACATAACTATCTATACAATAGACTAGACTTAGGACTTATAGTCCTAGTCTCTCTTTAAACAAGAGATTCCTATGTTTTGCGTGCAATACTATTTGATTTGTGCATTTGAAAATGAATATTTTTTTACCATATATATATATATATATATATATAGCCATGGGGATGGATATATACCCCACAGTTGAAAAGAAGTGGCTTAGTGATATGTGCTTAGCATTAATATACATAGTCTTGATTATAGATGGGTTCCCCTTACGAATTATCCAACATTAGTAATATTCCAATCCCTTTACCCATCAGAGTTTGAGTAACGAGATCTTTTTTTAACTTCGAATTAACCAAACGAAGTTCCAACTAACCTTTTCTCAAACGATAAGATAATTGTAACAAAGAAGTTGAAGTGTATAAGTTCCAACTCATCGAGTCTCGGAGGGATTCATTTACTTCGTGAATTTGTTGATGTGAAAGAGTGGACTACTATCAGAAGGGAGTTAAGACTCTTCATCTATCGTTTAAGGAAAATCATGTGTGTTCGAGTTACGATGCTCTCACCTGGCCCTTCATCCATTCCAGTCATGCCAACTATGCCCTCGTCACATGGTTAGACCACCCTTTGTACCTTCAACATTTAAAATGACTAGCTAAGGTTCCTCTTAGGGTTTTAATGTGTTTGTTGTTTCACTGTGGAGTCTTTTGAGAGGCTTTGCGTATTAGTTTCTTACTGAAGAATTTCATCGATTTGGGGAAAACGCTACCCAGTGGAACGACATCGCCATTCTCCCTCCCTGGTAAGCTTTCGTTACCCCTGTGCTCTGGTTAGGAAATGAGGTTTGGTTTCTTTATTATTGTGGAAGAACCCTCATGTCAATCTTACATGTTCTTACTTAAATCTCCCATTATCGTTATTCTCGGTAACTTTCCTAGACTGTTTCCCATTTTTGTATGTAATTCTTACTGTAGATTTATTATCTAGTGTCTTGAGAGGTCTCGACATCCTAATCCCTTGTTCTGACTCAGGGACTTTACACCTGCAACGTTTTTTGGAAAAATTCAATCCTAGGTTTTCATGTCCCGATTGTCGTTAACTTCTTATGGTCTCTCTACTAATATATGTAGAGGTTTGGTATTAAACCTTTCGTGAGGATACAAATAGTCTTAATCTGGAGTTAATTTTTGTTTACAGAATAGATAAAAACACGTTGCAAGTTCTTTCTTGTCTGGTGTGTCAAAGGAATGTGATTCTCTGTGTTTCCAAAAAATCCCACCATAGCAGAATACTCATGGCATAGACGTTTGAGTTGTGGAGATTCTTGTAATAATTAGGTTTTCCTTTATTGTTACGAGGTCTGTGTGTAAGTTACTCCATTTGAATTTAATAGTAGGTTAAACCTACACTTATCGTTGATTTTTAATTGGCCCTTGTAATAGACATAATCAGTTCAGAACATGTTTAAACTCAATCTTTTCATGTAGCTCTTGTTATGTGTGTAATTGTTTGACATGGTGCCCTCGGCCTATTCACACAGTATGTTTTACGAAATTTATTTCATAACTGTTAGCGTTGTTGATTTCATTTCATAAACCAACGATTATGTGATTGGTACCAACACTAATGATGGGATCGTTTTGATGCGAGGGTACCCATTAGGGAGTTACTACACCATCCTCCCTTGTCCTGGACATCTATCCAACTAGAATGTGACAAGGGAAGAACACGACCCTGCATGCCAAAAGTTGAGTGCCACTCTGGATTACTCTGTTACTAACAATTATCGTTCTTTTGATGTTTTTGTTTATCTTTATTTCATATAATTACTAATATTTAAAGGTTACATTTTGCAGAGCTTCCATTTGTTCAAGTTTCAGATGCCCACCCCTATCCTCAATGCAAACGGTATCTGGGTTCTGTGCCCATTATCTTTCAAACTTACCTTTACCAGTTCTAGAAAAATGAAGTCCATGGTCACATTCCAATTTTTTCGTTAAAAATGTAGTTCTGTTTCGAATTCAATATCATTTGGTTGAAGAGTAAAACCATCTTGTGGTAGTGTTTCCATTGTTGGAATAACACACAACACTTATATAAGGATTGGATCCTTGTTTGATTTTATGTCTGGTCAAGATATGTAATAAATTCTTTGAGAAAGAGTTACAGGGTTTTTCCTCCTGCCTACTTGCAATGATATAGTGATTGTTTTATTAATTTTATTCAATCTTGTAGCCACACTAGACTCTTCTTATTTTTTAATGGGATGATGATTCTTGGCTATTTCCAAATATGTGTATGCCTATTTGCAAAATACCCCAGACAACATCACTGTAATAAATTTAATTTACTCCTATACTAAATCATCTTCCCAAAATTTCATTGTGGCCAACCGTGCTATTTATTTCCTTTTATCTCATTATTTATCAGGCTATTACAGGTACTGAGGCGATTTATGTTGTTGTTTACAAAGTTATGAATTTATTAGAATATGTTTAAAATCATTAAGGGTTCCAAAATGTCTTTGATTTCATTTGGGCCATCACGCCTCTCTTATTTAGCTCCATAATTTCATCTGTGTTAAATGGTTTATTTCAAATATTATTTCCAACACTTTAACATGTAGTTAACTAGACCTAATTATTCTACAAGTTCTCATGAATACCTGCTGATATATATATATATATGTGTGTGTGTGTGTGTGTGTGTGTGTGTGTGTGTGTGTGTGTGTGTGTGTTGTAGGTTTTATGTAATGAATCTTGAAATTTGCATGGTTACTTCCATACATAATTATATCCCAAGTACTTGCATACATAGTTATCTCCTATTAAATCATAACTATTTAGTATGTACATGAAAGGAATCTCAATTAATTACTATATTTCTGTGTGTATCTTTACCTACACGAAAGTAAGTATACATCTATATATATATATATATATATATATATCTTCATTATTCAGTTCCCATTTAAATTATGTACTTAGATAGTTCTAATCCGTAAATACAATTTAGTTGTGAGGTTTTCACCTACATCTTTTATTTCATTACAGTAGTAAACTAACCCACAAAATTATTCTTCCAGAAGCTTGACCAGGCATAATATTTCAACTAGTATATTTACAAAAATTACTATTCACTCAGCAATAAGATACAACAAAAATAATCCATTCAGAACTAGTTTAGAGGCATTCTATCAGTCCCTAACTTCAATAACATTCAATTCTATCTTTCGTCCATAGTATTATTTTAATTCAGAATTAATAGATGCATTGCATCAATTATTTAACCATATAACATTCAAACAGATAAGGAATAGGATAACATATCTAAACCAGTTCGTTGGAAGACAAAGGGAACAACCACATTCCTCCCAACCTTAGAGGAGGGCAGCCAAATCACTTGTCCTATTCACCCCCTAGCCTGACCATGAATCCATGAGGTTTAACTCGGAACTCGTCCTCAAAAAATTCCTTTGAGTTTTCAGCAGTCTTCTCCTTGCCTCACACTCAACAAGTAGTGTTCATAGCAACAAGAAATCAATAAATTTTTCCCCAGCATACTAGGAAACGTCCTACCTCCTCACATATGTTATATATCCAAAAGAAAAAGTTCCTAGGTCTTTTTCCCTCTTGGGAATTTTCGTTGCTTTCCAAGTCCCTGATTTTCAGGGGCTGCCCATGGCCAAGTTCTAGATTTTCCACTTGTAACAATCATCCCTGAGGTAATTCCAACATGTTCCCGACTCATGGAGTCATGGTCAACTTATTTCAGCATGGTTGTTCCATTTGTCCTCTAGCAATAATTACAAAATATTTTTTTTCATACAAGTTTCATAACCAAGTAGTTAGTTGGGTCAAATCAGATCTCTGCCCAATAGTCAAAATCATTAATTACAATTAACCAAATTCGAAATTCAGAATTTCCATAAATGGCAAAAAGTTTCCAATTTTGAATTTGCCAAAAACAAAAATTAATTTCCTAATAAATTGTCAGCTTAAAGATAATTTATTTTTTTGGGGATGTCACATCCTTTCCCCCTTCAATAAAAAATGTCCTCAGTGTTCGTTCCTTTCTTGGAACAGGGTTGGATGATATTTCTTCAAATCTCCCTCCAACTCCCAAGTGGCCTCCTCGGGGCTAAAGTCATTTCATTTCACCTTTACCTGAGCAATGGCTCTATTCTAAAGTGTTATTTCTCTCCGGTCCAAAATGCATAGAGGTTTTTCCTGGAACTCACCTTCTGGTTCCACCTGCACCAAGTTCCAATTGAAGAAATTAAGCACACGAACAACAATTGACAAAATAGAGAGAAGAACAACAACATGGCAGAAAAGGCATAATAGCCAACACACACTGTATTCACTCCAATGTTACATATTTATAGTACAATGGGTGATGCCACCTCATAGAGAGATTTGCTCTAGATCCTAAAATCATGCATTATGACTAGGCTAGGCAATCTTAACTAACTCATTAGTCATCACTTGAGGATATATTACTAATATCCTAAATGAATAATACAAATATATGGTGACAATTTAGACTTAGTGATTGGTAAAGGTAAGCCATAGGCTAACACCAATCGATGCTATGGGTCAAATTCGAGCTAGTATCTCGAAGGGCCCACAAAACCTGGGTTCCAACTTGGAATAGTTTCCTAGCTTTAGTGAACTCTTCCAACCTTTGACTTTTAAGGAAACATGGTATCCCACTTGAAACTCCAAGTGTCTTCTTGTCTGGTTTGCATAACTTTTTTGCCTGTCCTGTGCCTCTTTTAAGTTCTGGTGTACCTTTCTTACCATACTCGCCATTTCTTGGAGCATCTCTGCTCCAACCATGAGTCTGTCAACCGGGTTATCCCAGCTAACTAGAATCATACACTTCATGTCATACAGTACCTCGAAGGGGCTCAATTTAGCTGAAGTTTGGTACCCATTGTTATATGAAAATTCTACCAAGTGGAGGTAGTCTTCCCACTTTCTTGGTTTTGTTCTTAGGTACATGGGAATCATATCTTCTATGATTTGGTTTGTTCATTCAGTATGTCCATCCATTTGTGGATGATAACTCGTGATGAAATTCAAATTAGTATTTATCCCTGCAAACAATTATTTCCAAAAAGATGATGTAAATTTCATGTCTCTATCTAAAATCACCATTTTAGGAATACCATGCTGTCTAAAAATTTATTTCATGAATATTTCAACGATGTTAATAGCTTTAAAAGTAGACTTTACAGGAATAAACTGTGCATACTTACTAAGTTTATCAATTACCACCATAATAGAATCATTTTGTTTCTAATTTTTAGGAAAACATTTAATAAAGTCTAGCGATATAGTCTCTCATTTTCATTCTGACACTGGTAAGGGATGCAATAGGTCGGTTGGATGCTGGCGTTTGGCTTTTACCTGTTGACAATCTTGACACTTAGTGAAGTATTTTGTTGTTCCTCCCTTCATATTAGGCCAATAAAATAATTTTCTAAGTGTTGTTATCGTTTTCTGGTATTCTGGATTACCATAATATGGTTTCTTATGCACTTCATTCAAAACTGTTAACTTTAATTCTACTGAATCTGGTATGTATATTCTATTTTTAAATTGTAGTAGACCATTTTTATCCTTACTCAGATCTGATTTGTCTGAGTTCCTTGTAGTGTCTTGTAATTATGCCATTGTTTGAGTGTACTTTTTGTCGTTATTACCTCCAGTCTTTATCCTCTGTTCAAGATCTCTTTCTGCCCTACTAAGATTTATTTCAAATAACCCATGAACTCTTCTTCTTAAAGCATCAACTACTTTATTTTCCTTACCCTTGATATGTCTTACCTCAAAGTCGAATTCTCTCAAGAAGGATAGCCACCTTGCTTGCCTTGCATTAAGGTATGGTTGACTAAACAAAAATTTCACACTACTATTGTAAGTCAATAACAAAAACTTTCTACCCATTATGTAGTGTCACCACATTTTTAAGGCATGTATTATAGCTACCAATTCTAAGTCATGAGTGATGTATTTTCTCTCATGTTCCTTTAGTTTTCAGGACTCATAGCAAATAAAATTCCCTTCTTGGGTTAGGATACCACCTAGTCCTTCTTTACTCGCATCTACACATACGGTTAAGTTTTTGTCCAAATCTGGTACCTTTAAAATGGGTGCGGTTGTTAAAAATTCCTTGAACTTATTAAAACTGCCTTGAAACTTTTGTGACCAGTTGAACTTGGTCCCCTTATTTTGTAACGATGTGATAGGGTAAACAATTTTGGAAAATCCCTCTATAAATCTGCGGTAATATCCGGTGATTCCCATGAATGACCGGATATCCGCTACATCCTTAGGTACCGACCATTCCATGATGGATATTATTTTCTCAGGGTTTACTGCAATGCCTTCTGCAGATATTACTTGTCCCAGGTACTGCATTTTCTTTTGATAAAAATCACACTTATCAAATTTAGCATACAATTTGTGCTTCCTCAAAGTTTGCAAAACTGTTCTTAAGTGCTCTTTGTGTTCTTCTTCTATTTTAGAATAGACCAGAATATCGTCAATAAATACCAATACGAACTTGTCCAAGTAATGACTGAAAATACTATTCATTAAACACATAAACGTGGTTGGCGTGTTAGTGAGTCCGAAAGGTATAACTACAAATTCATAATGTCCATATATTGTTCGAAAAGTTGTTTTGATTATGTCCTCATATTTTATCCTAACTTGGTGATAATCAGATCATAAATCTAACTTCAAAAATATATTTTCCCCACCTACTTGATCGAACAGATCGTTTATCCTAGGTAAGGGGTACTTGTTCTTAATAGTCATTTTGTTTAATTGTATATAATCAATACATAGTCTTAGAGTGTCATCTTTCTTTTTCACAAAGAGGACTGGTGCTCCCCATGGTTAAACACTAGGTCTGATATACTCTTTGTCCAATAACTCCTATAGCTTAATTTTTAATTCTGTCAACTCTGGTAAACTCATTCGGTAAGGTTATTTAGATATAGGAGTTAAACTAGGTAGTAGGTCGATAGAAAAGTCTATCTCCCTTCTAGGGGTTAATTCATGTATGTCATCAACAAACACGTCTCTAAAATCACGTAGAACAACAAAGTCCTCCAAGTTGCGTTTATCTTATTTTTCTAACAGGTTTGTTACTTGGATGGCGTAAACTTGAAAACCCTTTCTCATGCATTTCTTGAATTGAATTGTTGAAACTTGTCTAATTGATACTGGTTTTTGTATACCTTGAACTCTCCTAACGATGTCACTTTCATCTTTATACTTAAGTGTCTTTTCATAACAATCTAGCACTGTTTTATTCCTTTCTAACCAATCCATTCCGATAATTACATCAATAGATCCTAGTGGTAGAATGTTCAGAGTTGTCCTTATGTTTTGACCACCTAAGATGAATTCATAATCAGAAATAAAGTCAACCACTTTCCTTTTTTTTCCTGTTGCTAGTTGTACCAGCCATGATTTTCCATGTCTCATTTTCTTAAGTTTATTTGACTCTACTACACCATGAGTGATTTAACTTAACGTAGCTCCAGGATCAATTAAAACAGAAATTCAAGTGTTATTGATTTTACCTTCAATTTCCACCACAGAGCATTGGTGGTCATATTGTCGGCCATCCATGACTTCATTTATCCGATGCAAGATTCTTCCCACATCACCCACTATCGAGGCTTCCTGCAAATTGTGAACAACAGTTCTAGTTGTTGAATTTAAATGTGGACAATTCCTCCTTAGATGAGGTTCTCCACATTGTCATCACTTTAATGATTTGCGGGGGCTGTCCCCAAACTTCTTTGTTCCTAGATTTACCGGTTTACCACTGCCTTGCATATTTGGATTGTTGGAGTGAAAATATTTTCTTTGAAATATTTTTGTTGTGTTTTGATAAGGAGCTCACTGGTATCCCTTCTTCCACTAGTTCATTCGGTCTTGTTTCTTATCCTTCCAAGCTTTGGGAAATTCTGTCTGTTGTTTGTATTGGTTGTAACACAATCGATCTTTCCTGAATACTTCACTCAAGGACTTGGGGTTATCAAACTCAATATTGTCCATGTAAGACTATGGTAAACAACTTAGGAACCACTGGATTTTTACTTTGTCCTCCCAGATATAAGGTACAAACCATATTAATTCCAAGAATTTGTTTATTATATCCTCCATAGTCATTTGACCAAGTCATAGGTCATAAAATTATTTGGTTTTCCTTTCATTGTATCATTCATATAGGTATTGTTTCTTGAAATATTTCTTAAAGTCTGCCCATTCCATCTGTTTCTCTTTTAGGCCCTTGGCCTATTTTAGGTCTTTCCACCAAATGATGGCTTTTTCTTTCAGGTTATAGATAGCCATTCTGACCTTCATATTGTTGGAATAGTTGTAGATCTAGAAATACTTCTTGATGACTAATAACCATGCCTTAGCTTCCTTCCCTGTTCTGGGTTCCCCATCAAAGGTAGCAGGTTTGATTTTCTTAAATTCTCCTTCAAGGTGATCTACCGGCTTCCATTTTTTGTCTGGTTTTGTTTTATCTTCAACTGAAGGTGTACCTTCAGATGAACTGTCCCCTTTTTCTGCTTCAGGACCAGAATTATTGGAGGCCCTTTTACTAACCTCTTCTTCATGGTTATCGTCCTTTGGGATTTTCTTTGTCACTATACTACGCAACAAAACTTCATTTATTTCCTGCTGCTCCTGCTGTGCCTTCTTTAGTTTCTCATTGTCTTCTTTGAAAACTTGCAGCTCAACGATGAGATTCCTCATCGTTTCCAGAACTTCAGTGGGTGAGCTTCCATCACTATTTTTTCTTGGATCTTCAGGAGGTCTTTGTTCAGGATTCCCCTCAAGTCTGATTTCTGCGTCATCCTGGGCTTCCATGATTAACACAAAACAAAAAAGAGTTTTTTTCTTGTAACAACAATAGTTTTCTAGTTTTTACATAGACAAAAATATGTGTTAAATAAAATTGTGGCCCTGTTCAAGGTCCAAGTGTTGTAAAATTCGCTCTGATACCATATGTAATGTACCTCAAATTTGTCATAAAAAAAATAATTCTATGAGGCATTAATCTCCAATTTCATTTTATATGTTTGTCGATGGAGGGAAGAAATCTTCATTCCTATTATAATTTTTTGTGATGTAAATTAAGTTCGTTCTACCACATGATGCCATTTCCATACCTGTCTATCTTACATTATATAGAAAATTATACGGTTAATTCTCCAAGGGTTCTACTAATTCCCCTTCAGTCTCCAACCTACTCATCTATATACATAACTATCTATACAGTAGACTAGACTTAGGACTTATAGTCCCAGTCTCTCTTTAAACAAGAAATTCCTATGTTTTTCACACAAAACTATTTGATTTGTCCATTTGAAAATGAATATTTGCTTACCATATATATATAGCCATGGGGACAGATATATACCCCACAGTTGAAAATAAGTGGCTTAGTGATATGCGCTTAGCATTAATATACATAGTCTCGATTATAGATGGGTTCTCTTTATGAATCATCCAAGATTAGTAATATTCTAATCCCTTTACCCAACAGATTTTGAGTAAGGATATCTTGTGTTAAATTCGACTTAACCAAATTATGCTCCAATGAACCTTCTCTCGAATGATAAGCTAACTGTAAAAAAGAAGTTGAAGTGTACGAGTTCCAAATCATCGAGTCTCAAAGGGATTCATTTTCTTTGTAAATTTCTTGATGTGAAAGAGTGGACTATTATTAGAAGGGAGTTAATACTTTGCATATATCATTTAATGGAAATCCTGTGTGTGCAAGTTACGATGCTCTCACTTGGCCCTTCATCCATTCTAGTCACGCCAACTCTTTCCTCGTCACATGGATAGACTTCCCTTCGTACTTTCATCATTTAAACTGAGTAGCTAGGGTTCCTCTTAGGGTTTTAATGTGTTTGTTGTTTCATTGTGGATTATTTCAATAGGCTCTGTGTATTATTTTCTTATTGAAGCATGTCGTTTATTTGGGGAAAATGCTACTTGGTGGAACGACATTTCCATTCACCCTCCCTGGTAATCTTTTGTTACCCCTATGTTCTAGTTATGAAACGAGGTTTGGGTTCTTTATTATAGTGGAAGAACCCTCATGTCAAACTTACTTGTTCTTACTTAAATCTCCCATTATCATTATTCTCTGTAACTTTCCTGGACTGCTTCCCATTTCTATATGTAATTCTTAATGTAGATTTATTCGCTAGTTTCTTGAGAGGTATCGACATCCTAATCCCTTGTTTCAACTTAGGCAATTTACACCTGCAACATTTTTTGGGAAAATTCAATCCTAGGTTTTCATGTCCCGATTGTCATTAATTTATTATGGTCTCTATACTAATATATGTGGAGGTTTGATATTAAACCTTTCATGAGGCTATGTGTAGTCTTAGTCTGAAGTTAATTTCTGTTTACATAATAGAGAAAAAAATGTTGCAAGTTATTTCTTATCTGGTGTGTCAAAGGAATGTGATTCTCTGTGTTTTTGAAAAAACCCACCACACCAGAATATTCATGATGCAGATGTTTGAGTTGTGGAGATTCTTGTAATAATTAGGTTTTCCTCTGTCGTTATGAGTTCTGTGTGTAAGTTAATCCATTTGAATTTAATAGTAGGTTAACCCTGCACTTATCGTTGATTTTTAATTGACCCCTGTAATATAAATAATTGGTTCATAACATGTTTAAACTCAATATTTTCATGTAGCCCTTGTTCTATGTGTAATTGTTTGACATGGTTCCCTCGCCTTATTCACACAGTATGTTTTAGGAAATTTATTTGATAATTGTTAGTGTTGTTGATTTAATTTCATAAACCAATGGTTATGTGATTGGTACCAACACTAATGATGGGACCCTGTTGATGCGAGGGTACCCATCAGGGAGTCACTGCACCATCCTCCCTCAACCCAGATGCCTATCCAACCAGAATGCGATAAGGGAAGGACATGACCCCGCATGCCAAAAGTTGAGTGCCACTCTGGAATATGCTGTTACTAACAATTATTGTTCCGTTGATGTTTTCATTTACCTTTCTTTCATATAATTACTAATATTTAAAGGGTGCATTTTGCAGAGCTTCCATCTGTGCAAGTTTCGAATTCCCTGCCCTATCCTCAGTGAAAAAGGTGTTTGGGTTCCGTGCCCATTATCTTTCAGACTTACCTTTACTGGTTCTAGAACAATGAAGGCCATGGTTCCATTCTAGTTTTTTCGTTAAAAATGTATTTTTGTTTCAACTTCAGTATAGTTTGGTTGAAGAGTAAACCCATCTTGTGGTAGTGTTTCCATTGTTGGAATGACACACAGTACTTACATAAGGATTGAATCCTCATTTGATTTTAAGTCTAGTCAATATATGTAATAAATTCTTTGAGAAAGAGTTACAGGGTTTTTCCTCCTGCCTATTTGCAATGATATAGTGATTGTTTTATTAATTTTATTCAATCTTGTAACCACACTAGCGTCTTCTTAATTTTGAATGGGATGATGATTCTTGGCTATTGCTGAATATGCGTATGCCTATTTGCAGAAGACCCCATGCAACATGACTGTAATAAATTCGATTTACGCCTATACTAAATCATCTTCTCGAAATTTCATTATGGCCAACCATGCTATTTGTTTCCTTTCATCTCATTACTTATCAGGCTATTACAGGTACTCAGGCAATTTATGCTGTTGTTTACAAAGTTATGAATTTATCAGAATATGTGTAAAATCATTAAGGGTTCCAGAATGTCTTTTATTTCATTTGGGCCATCGCACCTCTCGTATTTAGTTCTAGAATTTCATCTGTGTTAAATGGTTTATTTCAAATATTATTTCCAACACTTTAACATGTAGTTAACTAGACCTAATCATCCTACAATTTCTCATGAATACCTACTGATATATGTGTGTGTGTGTGTGTGTGTGTGTGTGTGTGTGTGTGTGTGTGTGTGTGATGTAGTTTTTCTGTAATGAATCTTGAAATTTGCATGGTTACTTCCATACATAATTATATCCTAGGTACTTTCATACATAGTTATCTCCTATTAAATCATAACTATTTAGTATGTACATGAAAGGAATCTCAATCAATTACTATATTTATGTCTGTATCTTTACCTATAGGAAAGTAAGCATACGTCTATATATATGTATCTTCATTATCCAGTTCCCATTTACATTGTGTACTTATATAGTTCTAATCCGTAAATACAATCTAGTTGTGAGGTTTTCACCTACAACTTTTATTTCATTACAATAGTAAACTAACCCACAAAATTATTCTTCCAGAAGCTTGACCAGGCATAATCTTTCAACTAGTATATTTATGGAAATTAGTATTCACTGAGGTATAAGATACAACAACAATAATACATTCAGAACTAGTTTAGAGGCATTCTATTGGTCCTTAAGTTCAATAACATTCAATTTGATCTTTTGTCCATAGTATTATTTCAATTCAGAATTAATAGATGCATTACATTAGTTATTTAACCATATAACATTCAAACAAAGTAGGAATAGGATAACATATCAGAACTAGTTCGCTGGAAGACAAAGGGAACAACCACGTTCCTCCCAACCTTAGAATAGGGCAGCCATATCACTTGCCATGTTCACCCCCTATCCTGACCATGAATCCATGAGGGATAACTTGAAACTCCTCCTCAACAAATTCCTTTCAGTTTTTAGAAGTCTTCTCCTTGCCTCACACTAAAAAAGTAGTGTTCATAGCAACAAGAAATCAATAATTTTTCCCCCAGCATACTAGGAAACATCTGTTACAGGTATGAACTAACTGAGAGGGGGGGGGTGAATCAGTTAGTGTAGATTTATTAACAATTTACTCTCATTTTCAGCTCTGAATCATTAATCTTAGTGGCAGTGAGTCTTAACTGTGAAATCTAGAGTTATAAACATAAAGCAGATAGTATAAAGAACAGCAATCACACACAGCATTCATTCACAAGTACGAGACACAGATTTTTCAAGAGGAAACCCAACCAGGGAAAAAACCTCGTCTTCTTAAGATGTTCAGCAAGCTTCAACTTCGTTACATCTCATCTTTTATGAGCACCAACTCATAGAGGCTACAACCTCTGATTGCCAGCAACAACTGGCTGAGAGCACCAACTCCCACAGAATCCCAGCACCCACTGGGTGGAAGCACCGACTTCCTTTTTACTTCAACACCAACTGAATGAAGGCACCAACCTTCAGATTCTACAAGCACCCACTTGTAGAGAAAGAGACATACGTCTCCCTAGCACCACCCTACCACCCTAGTTTCTTGAATAAAATCTTCCTCAAACAAATTTGCTTATTCTGATATAGCTTGCTTACCATTTCTGCTATGCTGCTCTGATTTAACCATCTCTGATCTTCTTAACTGCTCAGCCATAAATTCTGTTTTATTGCCTTTGATCTGCTGCTCAGCTTCACTGTCATCTGAAGCCCATTCTCAGCTCCTTCTCCTGTCACGCAGGTTCTTCTCCTTCTTTTCTCATATCCAGAGCGCTTCCTCTTTCTCACTTCAACAGCAAC
>ML787269.1:509962-541376 GCA_009831015.1 Picea engelmannii
CCCCCCCCCCCCCCCCCCCCTATTACCACTTACCACCCCAGGGCGGACCGAAAACCACTTTCCCCCCTCCAAAACTGCCTTGCCCAAAACAACAAAAAAACCATTTTCGCTAGTTTTGACCACCTGCTTTCCGAGAGCATTTCTAGCCAAGCCAGAAAGAATTTTGAAAAACCCAGAATTTTTTTTCTCCACAACAGGTCGAGGAACAAAAACCTCTCCCAGTTGTTTCACAGGTGTCAACAATTGGCTTCATCAAATCCATCTCTAAACACCATTTTTCAAGTTTCTAGTTTTCCCGATTTTGGTCATGATCTTGCGACAGTTGTTTTAGAGAGATGGAGATTAATTTGGAAAAACCTAAAGAGGTTTTTTCTTATTACGGACTCATATACAATAAGATATTTTAGTTTTGACACATATTTCATATTTTGGGAGATACAAATGTCTGATTTGACCCCTATTTTCAGCAGTTCAACCCATCTTTCATGGCAGAGAGTTCCAAATTTTCAGGGATTTGTTTCTATTTTTGGTTGGGTTGTTGATTTTGACCTCTTGAGCCTGGGGGAGAGTGTTTACTATAAATCGTTGTACTTAATTGTGTTAATATAAGTTGGATGTTGTGGAATTGAACTCTGAGAACAATATTGTATATGAAAACTTGGTTGGAATTAATAGACAAAATTTGGAGCTACTATTTTAGGATTCCTGTGGTATGTGATTTAGCAATGATTTTTCTTCTATGAACCTATGTTTGAATGTATTGTTCTTTTACATTACATTTCCATGCTTCATGTGATTGGTTTCTTAGGTGATAAACAAAATTCATTATTTCAATGCTCTGTTTTGGAGAAGCTTCACATTTATGTTCATTTTCTTCTAATATAAATGAATTCATGAGACCATGATTATTTTGAAAGATTCTTTATCTCCCATATACATAATGAAAAACCCAAAGTGCTAAAATGTGTGCCTATATTTATTATTATATATTTGCAATTCTAATCTCTGAAACCCAAACCTAAATCCAACATCCAACAAACCATCAATCAATCAAAACCAACTGTGTACTATCATAACTAGCCTAAAATCTATCATAAACAATTCTAGATCATACAGAGAAAGCCCTCTCTGACTCTTGGAGGGATAGATCCATGACTCCAAGTGGTTTGAGACTACCTCTGTGACTACCACCATAGCCTTGGGAAAATTACAGAGTGCTAACACACTCCAAGGAGTTCCTAAAAAAGCATCATAATCAGTTGTGTATGCATGTTCAATATCTTGTCGATGGCTCCTGCATGTTGTCGCACTGTATGAACAACACATAATCATATGCATGTATTTTTTTTGTAACTCCTCTACCTGTATTTATGACAAATATGTTCAATTCTTCAGTGCAAAGAACTCATTCCAATGTCTATGGATAAATATATATTCCCCACTATTTTTTTATAGATTTACTATTAAACAAATTGCCTTGGAATCTTTGTTGGTGCTTCTTTGCTAGATTTAACACCTCTTCTCACTTGCATGGTTCAATAGTCTCGTAATTATTAAATATTGTATTGACTAAGCTAATTTGATCTAATATGGAGCATTCAACAATTATATGACAATGCATTGTGTCGATCACATTAGTATTCTATGGAAACATAAATGAATTTCAGACAGTTTCAAACCAATATTCAATTCTATTCATAATGAAAATAGAACATAGCAACACTAATTCATGATTTGGGAGTTGGGGCCCCACTCAAGCTATTTCGTTTTCATCCAAACCTTGCTCGACAAACAATCTCTTATTTCCCTTTCACTTCCTTGATTACTTTACTCCAAAAGGAAACATTTTATTAGTTGTCCATCCCTTGGCCTCTATTTGACCACTTTTACTTTATTAATGAAATTACCAAATTTCTTCTTCGCAAATATTTAGAAAAAAAAAATGATGTATGCTAGTTGAAGTCAAATGGGGCTATGAAATCAACCAAAATATTAAAATTCAAGTTCGTCATTGTTATACTTATGGTCAAGTTGAAAGTACAGTAAGCTTATTTCTAGATATGCAAAGCTTTAATGCTAACAACTCATCATGCATGAAGTTTAATACTTAAAATAATATTTCAAGGCATTAAACAAAGTATCGAGAACACAATTACTCGCACAAGTTTCAATAAAAACAAATATTCAATAAATCATTTGCTCACACCCTTTTTAATGGTACAAGCACAATAGAAAACAAGTAAGTGGATAAAATATTAGACTAGAAAATGATGATTTTGCAACAATGGGACTTGTTTGAAACCAATTCTCGCTTATGGAAAATTCCCTATGCTTTTCTATTTTCCCACTCTCTTCTTTTCCCTCTTCTATACTTAACCAAATTCCCCTTTCTTTTTCTCCTGTACTTTCTCTTTCTGGTTACTTAGTCATTTTTCTAAAAATGTCTAACTGTGCAAGTTGGCGGGTTCACCTTTGCACTCATGCTTTTATATCACGATTTCGACCTACTGCTTCCCCATTCCATACCTAGCCAATTTTTCAAATGTAGATTCTCAGGTAGGCATGCTCTAGATTGCACTTCCATTGTTTTATGACCTACAAACAACACCCAGACTTCTATGATATAAAAATTGACTATCAAACTCCCACATCATCCCCTCTTTCATGTTACACATTTTGCATTCAAAATTTCTTAGACATACAATTTGATCGTCGGGGCCTCACATCTTCTAGGGAACCCTTGTCACCCTATTTTGAAGCTCATCTGACCATTTTCCATACTTGTTCATTTCTTGGAATCTCTTTCCTGGATCGTCGAGTTGGCGGGTTCACGAAATCTCTAATTCCTAATCACTATTTCTTGTTCCCTCCACCTTCGCACTTCTTTCCAAGTATGCAATAACTGAGGTTTAATGCTAACAACTCATCATTCAACAAATATAAACATTGTCATTAATGAGAAAAAGGATCCAAGGGATAGTCACAATGACTATCACTACAAAAATTGTCCAGAAACATGGAGAAAAGATATTGCCAAGTAATGGGATATCTATCACAAATTTCAATATATTATACCTTATTTTCCCTCTTCTATACTTAACCAAATTCTCGTTTATGTTTCCCCTCTACTTTATCTTTCTAGTTACCTAGTCATTTTTTTGAAAATGTCTAACTGCGCGGGTTGGTGGACTCACAGGTTCACATTTTCACTCATTCTTTTATATTGCGACTCAGATCGACTGCTTCCCCATTCCATACCTACTACTTTTTCTATTGCAGATTCCTGGGCAGGCAGGATCTATATTGCACTTCCATTGTTCTGTGACCTACAAACAACACCTGGACTTCAACGATATTCAAATTGACTTCCATACTCCCACATCATCCCCTCTTCTGTGTTACACATTTTTCACTCAAAAGTTCGGAGACATACAATTTGACCGTCAGGGCCTCACGTCTCCTGGGGAACTCTTGTCACCCTATTTTGAAGCATGTCCAACCTCTTTCCATACCTGGACATTTCTTGGAATATCTTTTTTGGATCATCAGTTTGGAGTGTTCACGAAATATCCAATTCCTAATCGTTGTTTCATATGCCCTCCACTTCACACTTCTTTCCAGATATGCAATAACTAAGATTTAATGTTAACATGTCACCATGAAACAACTGTAAAGATTTTCATTAATGAGTAAAAGGCTCAAGAAGACAGTCACACTGACTATCCCAACACAACTTGTCTAGAAACATGCATAAAATATCTTTCTGGGTAATAGGATATCTATTAAAAATTTCAATATATTAGTGAAAACAAGCCCGATCAATTTTTTCCCTATTCCATACTTAGCCACTTTTTCCATTGTGGGTTCCTGGACAGGAGGGATCAATATTGTGCTCCCATTTTTCTATGACCTGCAAACATCACCCAGAGTTATGTGATATAAAAATTGATTGTTGGACTACCCCATCATGCCCTCTTTCATTTTACGCGTTTTGCACTCAAAATTTTCGAGAAACACAATTTGACCGTTGGGCCCTCACCTCTCATGAGTATCCCTTGTAACCCTAGTTTGAAGCTCGTCTGACCGCTTTTCATACTTATCCAATCCTTAATTTCTCTTCCCCATCCCTGCCACCTTCGAACTTGTTTCTAAATATTGAATTAGTAATCTTTAATGCTAACAACTCATCATGCAGGAATCGTAAAAATTGTCATTAATGAGTGAAAAGATCGAAGAGATCACCCATTACTACACATTAAATCAAGATTTGTGAAGGTTTATATTATCCCTTCTGAGTGTTCATTTCAAACATCATGGAATTTCTTTCATCGGTCATCGAGTTGGTGGGTTCACGAAACCTCCAATCCTTAATTGCTCTTCGTCGTACCCACCACCTTCACACTTATAAGTATGCAATTACTAAGATTTAATGATAACATATCATCATGCAACAACCATGGATCTTGTCATTAATGAGCGAAAGGATCGAGGAGATCTCCCATTCACACGCATTGGACCAAGATTTACAGAGGTTTATATTATCCCCTCCAACTGTTTATTTCAATCATCGTCTGGAGAAAATAGACATTCTCGTAAACTTATGTCATCATCTCAACAATAATGTTGTGGAGATACAATGAACATCTTTAGGTGTGAGTGTTACACATCAACATTACTTTCTTCGATGATGTATCATTTTCATTATCGCAAGTGTCCCACTTTTGTCACAAATGTCGCAAGTGTCGCAAAAATCATATTGTCTTCCCACCAGTGTCACATTGTGAATGACATCATAAAGACACTTGAGATACCTTGTAAGATTGGTTAAAATAAGGAACATATCATTTGGAGAAGAGTACAAACTTTTTCCTTGAGAAATTACCACCATAAAATCATTTTTGAAGGTTGGTGCTCCCCTGGCCACTTGCAGGGAGCACGAGCGCTCCTTACACTCCTAGTAGGGAGTGTTTCAACTCTCTTTGGCCCATTTTGAGGGAGTGCCAAGCTGTTGAGAAAAACATGGGATAAATCCACCTTATGTATGAATCCATTTGAGAAATACCAGAGTCAGTTTGGCTCAAATCTATGACCAAGGATAGATCTAAAGGAAGTTCCACAATTGATGGAGAATGATCCTCAATTTATCCCAAGAATATATAATATGGTTAGGCCTCTCAAAGCCTATATAAGGAGGCATTCTCATGGTTAAAAAGGGGAGAATAACCAGTGAAAAGTATTGTCATTTTGATTGTGGATCATTCGAGAAAGGGGTTGGACAAGGAGAGCTTGGTGAGGTTTCTACATCTGCATCTACACTTTGTAAGAACTTTATTTTGTTCTCATTAATACAAGTGCTTGGCATGTTTCCTTCAAGATTATGTACATCTGCATGAACTTGTCTCTTTTAGATGAATCTAGCTTTGAAATAATCATGGTAGAATAGGAAGTATGCTTTATCTTTGTTGTTTATGGGATTGTAGGACTCATTAAAGGACTTCGAGATCAAGTCCAACTTGGACCGAGTAAGGACAAGATTTGTAAAAAGGTACTCTAATCTTCTTCATATTCTTCATTGATTAGCTTAGATATCTTTAGAAGAAATTAACTGTTCAACGTTATCACTTTTCTGTTTTAGTCATAGGGGTCTAATATCCAAGAGGTAATTCACCTGTCTGTAGGGGATTTTTCCTACAACAGAAATTGGTGACTCCATTGGGGAGCGAACATTTCAGTTTTGGTTTCCTTCCTTTGTCTTGTTTCAATATTTGACTACCTTTGGATCCTATTCACTATGTTTTTCTTATTTCTAGATCTGTTGTTAGCCTTGACTTCATCCCACACACACTAGTTTTCATAAGTTTTCTTGATATGCTTGATTTCTAGGTTAAAATTATTTTTTCTCAGAGACTAGCGCTCCCCTACAGGTAAAATCGTGAATATGGGAAACACTTTCGTGACAATTGGGTCTCAAAAATTCCCAACTAAAATGTTTCAGCCCAAAAAATGTTTTTAGGAATTTTTTCGGCTGAAAATTTGCACGTCAAATTGAACGATGCCCTCGAAATTCATGTACAATGTTTTTTGGATGAATTATTTTCTTGTGGTAAGTATATATTGACCGAAATACTTTTTGGCTGAAACATTTATTTTTAATGGATTCCGTTAAAATATAGGTTTCGTTCGAAAGAATATTTTGGCCGAAAATCTGAAAATGGGACTGTTTGCATGAAACTTAAAATTCTCTCCATCTTACTTGATCTTTCAAGGTAGGGGACTCCTACAAATACTCACAATTTAGTTTCATAATTGATACCAACATTTTAAAATTGAATCTTCTTTCACTGGATATTATTTGTTTTCATTTTCATTGTTTTTATCTAATTTTATTTAATTTTATAAAGAAATCACTACATAATATTTTTAGGTGAGATTATGATTTGGTGAAATAAAAATTCCATATCTCTAAAAGTACACAGTGGAAAATTATGGAAAATTTATATTCATAATCCTTAAATTGTTCTCTTCAAAAGGGTATTTTTAGATTTTACTTTTAAGTAAAAATTAAGATAGATACAAGGTGTAGGAAAACATGTGTTTAAAATCTGCAACGTTTTTAGCTTGGTCAAGTTCAAAAAATTCTAGAAATTATAATATTCATGCATTAGATTCAAAATTATAGTCATAATAAAATAGAGTCTTTGTAGATTGTTGTCGTATATTTCGTTTCTTAAAAGAAAAAGTTTAATAATAGATACATTGTTGTGGGAAAAAATAACGCATTATCATTCACTTCATGTTTAAGGAACACACTGTTAAACAATTGTCAAATTGACATATCAAATCTTGATAATTCTTTTTTTAAAAAGAGTCATTGGAAAGCTAACAAAATTCTTGACAAGTTTTGTTTTTACTGTAAAGTGAAATTCTAAATAAAAAAAATACTTTTATATGTCAGAGGTTTAAGAACTTGTTAAAATACAGTTTTTTTTCTCACAAAACAAGCAAAAGTGTTACCCATCTTCATTATTTTTCCCCTTAGACCATTACATCCAGAGTGTTAATGCTCCCCTGTAGTGTTACACAGAGCGCTTTAACGCTCTAGTTCCCTTTACATCAGAGCGCCATTTCTCTTCATTTTTTAATTTTTTTTGGGGATACCTCTTTGAGTGCAATTTTTGGTTTTTGATTTGCTCAGGATTGATACTATCAAGGTGTGTCTTTTTTCAAGCTTCCAAGCATCTGATTTCCAAGGTTTTTTAACATTTTTCTTGTTTTTTGACATCACTCTTCCTTATTTTGAATCACTGTTCCTCTTGAGACTAGAGTTCGTTTAATACTTTCTCATTTATCTGATTGCATGAATGTTTTTATAAGGAGGTTCATAGATCTGTGTACTGTTCCGTTTGATGTTTGAAGTTTATTTTCCAAACAATTCCTCTGGTTTGAGTTTTGGTTTTCTTTTTGCATGTATGGTTTTGTTTTTGCTTCTTACTTGATCATAGTGGGAGTTTACCTTTTGTTTATATATGATGCTTGCTTCCAGTTGCTTAAAATTTGCAAAGAACAAAGTTTGATTGGCGTAAGAATCTTTGAATCAAGTTGATTTTAATTCATATTTAAACAAATAGATGTATTTTCTTGATTGGTTTTTTGGATATAAGGATCACTTTTCTGAATAATTTAACATCACATTGGATTCTTGATTGAGAATGACTGCATCAATTATCTGCATTTGTAGTGTTTGACAATGAAAAGAAAATTTCTTCTCCTTCCCTTAAATAGAAGTTCATTGAAAGAAAAGGTTGCTTATCATTTCTTATGCATTTTTGGGAACCGAGTCATAATATCATTAGTTTCACTCTCATACACCTCTGAGTAAAGAACAACCAGAAAAAGCATTGCTAATTAAAATTGATCTAGAAAATTTTGTTTCTAGAATCTTCTCCCAACATTAGACTAGGTTTAGCGCTTTGGATTAGGCTGTGAGTACAACTCTCCAAAGATTTAAAAACAAACATTAGAATCCTATGATTTCTAATGTCAGAGGGGGATCTTTAATAGGCCATAGATTTCTTCTTTCATTCGTTACTTAGCTCAAGAAAAATTGGCCTTTGTCATTCATGTAGGATGTCAGGGTTACCCCTGGAATATCCAAAAGAATATCTACCTTTGCTTCACAACCCATTGGAAGTCCCTCCTGAGGCTCATAATGAACTAGCTTCTGAGGTTGGAAGCATACACTCTTTGGAACAATTTCGAATTGTTTTGGAATCTTTAGAGGCTTTTTGCCTCCCTGTCAATCTGACATTGAGTGTTTCATGAAATCCATGTATACCCCATGTGAACTTGTCCGTAGATATTGTTGTTGATACCGAGATACCCACCAGATCTAATGCAATATTTGCAGTAGAGGATCCACTTTTCCAAAGTGAATCATTTAGGACCCCATCTCATATTGTTGGAATCTCTGGTTTTGGTTCTATCCCTTTGAAAGTATGCGTTCTATACGATAACCTAGGATCGAGTCCTAATCGACCTATGGAATCGCAAGTTCCTCAGACGTATGTTAGTTATACGGTACCCTTAGACCACTTTACTAGTACGACTAGTAATGTCATCATTGTTGTAGACCAGTTATTGATTGGTTCTCACTCGAACCTTACTATCCAAATGGTGCATTCTACTATCCCTGCTAGTAATGTGACACCGGTCCAAGCTCCAATTGGAACACCACTTATACCAAATCCATCACTTCCCCTTGGGTACAGAGATCTGAATCCGTCCATTTCTAACACTACCCAGGTTCCATCCAGAGTTTTTTTACTTTTTGTTGCTCCTAGATATAACGTCGTTGTTGGTTTTATACATACACCTTTATTTGGAGGATATGGCCTTATTGTCTCTAATCCAATTGGAGGCATCGGTCATTCGTTCACTTTTAGTTTCCAGATTCCTATAGGAAATCAATCGCACACTGGGGGGCAACCTCAATTTGGGGGTCAACCTTAGATCGGGACACAACCTCAACTTAGGGATCAACCTCAGGTTGGATTCCATAACCCATTGTATGGACAAAATGCACCTACAATACAATATCTTCCTTGGAACCTTACTTTCCAAGGAAATCCACAATCATCTAGGGGAAAACATCCTCAAGGAAAACAAAAACCTTATCCTTCCCATGGGACTAATGTGTATCCTCCTCATGGAAAAACTATTTACCCCCCTTATGGGAAAAAAAATCATCTGACTTATAATCCTTAAAACTTATCAGGTTATCCTCCACCTACAAATGCTTCTCAAACATCATCGAATCCTATTTATCTTGGACAACAACAACCATATATAGGAGGACCTACTAGATACAATTATCCATCTAACCCATTTTATGGCCCTATTGGTGTCCCTATGCCACACCAGTATCACCCTCAGCTTAACTGCCAGTTACCTTTCCTTGCAGCTTTGGATCTCCCAGACTTGTCTCAGTTAACCAATGATCCTATACTACATTGTCCTTTCTGGCCAGTTATTCCTGCTAAATTACCTTTTGATATCCCAAAGTTTTATGGTAAACCTGGAGAAGACCCAAGTAACCATGTGATGAATTTCCATTTATGGTGTTCATCAAACTCCTTAATGGATGATGCTATATGTTTATGTCTTTTCCAACGAACACTTACAGGCTCAACAACCAAGAGGTATATTGAACTTCCATGTGGTTCTTTCCAATATTTCAACTCCCTTGCCATGTCCTTTCTTACACACATTCAACTACCCATTAGTTATGATATGGGTACCGAACTCTTGACCTCTCTTCGTGAGACCAACTCCGTGCATATCTGTGATGACATTCATAAGTGGAGACGATGACGAGGGTTGATCAAATCAATCATTCCTGACCAGTTATTGGCAGAATGGTTTACCAAATCCCTTTTACCCTTGATTTCTCGTGATGTCTCCATGGGCAGTGTAGTCACCAAGGAAGAAGCCATATCCTGGGCTCAGTACTTAGATTTGGTTTACTCACAATCTAGTACTTTGAATGAGTTGATTCCAATTTCTACCCATTCCACCACCGATCCATCCAAACCTTCATCCTCATCGCATGTTGATGGATTATCGGAACCATTCAAACCCAATATACTTCAGAGTAGAATGGAATTGCAAATATATCTACTTTGGCACCCTCTCCCATTTCTTCCTCACTCTCCTCTACCTCCCTTCCAAATCAAGTCTCTAAGGTGAATGCAGTTCAATCTACCCCTTCAAAAAAATTTGAAGGTAAGACGAAGACAAAGAACAAACCCAAAAAGAATAACACTAATGAACAACCCAAAACCCAAACTCCACCACCTACTACTAAAAATAAACCACAACAAAAACCAAAATTCCCATGTCTTATTTGTGGTGACGATCACTACACTCGAGACTCTTCACATCACGATGGAGTGGAAAATCTTTTCAAAGGTAACTCCCAACCCTCTGTGCTTACACAACCTTTTCCTCAACAAGAATATATGGTTTCTCAAACCCCCTCTCTAGTGGGAAGTTCCAGCCACCCTCCTAATGGTTAAACCTCATCGAGTGCTCACATTTATATTCTCAGTGGAATTGATTTAATCACTTTCTCTACGATTTACGATAGGGTAGTTAAACCTGACAAAGAAAAGGTCTCTAATGGTTCTTTACCAGATCCATCTCCCGAGACCATTATTTCTCCTTCTGTTAGTCCTCCATCTGGGTCACTTCAGATAGAGAAGCCTACTTTTGACTCTATATTAGACCCACCCAAGAGCACCATCTTTAAATCTACTTTCAATCCTAGTTCACGAGCCACCCAAAGATACAACATTGTTGAAGATTTGGCCCAAGCACCATGTGCTATGTCTGTGATAGAAGTTCTACAACACTACCCAAGTCAACATAGAATTCTCTTGGCTACTATTGGTGCCTTTGATCCTGAGTAGTCTAACAACATCACGTTTAACCTGGAAATTTTAAATCACGACTTTGTCATCAACTTGCTTTTTAGATCGATGTTGTTGTTCATAATCAACACATTCTATGCACTATCTTGGATGAGGGAGATTCTACTTGTGTCATGTCGTTAGCTTTTTTGAAAGGTTTAAAATCACCTGCACTTAAGCAATCCCCTATTATGTTGTGAGCATTTGATGGGAAAGATTTCCATCCTCATGGGCTCTTGCAGTCCTTAGTCGTTCAGTTGGGTGGAAAAACCGTCTTTGTTGATGTTGAGGTAGTTGATGCTCCTCTCGATTACAACTTTCTAATTGGAAGAAGTTGGTTTTATGCCATGAATTCTGTAGCTTCTTCGGTGTTTTGATGTGTTCAATTTCCTCATCAAAGTAAAATTGTCACTATCCATTAGTTGGATTACTGAACACCCAACACTTGCACTCCCCGACCAACAATATTCCTTTCTTGGGAGATCAAAATATCACATATGAAAGTGTTGGTGTAGGCTTATTGAAAGACTCTACTCTTATGGGTACCTTCCCTGCACCACTTACTCCTACCACACATCATATTTCCACAATCAATATGATTTCGACTATGGCCTATTAGTCTTTGGAATCATCTGATCCTTGGATGGTACCTAGTCCTTTAGATTTCGATACACTAGGTGATGCTATGATACTTAGTCCAACTGAGGCTTCATACACTACTATTCAATCTGCCTCTCCCTCCATGAATGACCAACATCTATTGGCATCCAACACTTATTCGATGCCATCTTGGTTGAATTCCTTGTCTTCTTCTTTTGACTGCATTTCCGATATTTTTCTTTCTGAAAAATCCATTATGGAAATGATTAGCATTGATGAAGTACCTTGGGATGATAATCATCATCAATCCTCTTTTCTTCCACCTCTCAAAGAAATTAAAGGAGATATCCATTCTATATTCCCCCCGCCGATGTTGTCGATTTTCCACAATATCCTATACTTACAAAAGATACTATTTCTGAGGGGAATTTAGGAAAAAATTATTCTACAGTCGTTAATGATATTCCAATCAAGGAAGGTGTCGTGGAAAACATTAATCTCGGTGCTAACTGTTCGCTCGAGGAAGTGGCTTCTTACACCTATTTATTTAAATAATTTTGTGATGTCTTCACTTGGCACTACGAAGAAATGCCAGGGATCAATCCTTCGATCATTGTGCATGAAATTAAAAATTACCTAAGTGTTAAACCTGTTTGAAAAAACCTTCACTCGGTTCATCCCAAGAAAACCACGACCATTAAGGAAAAAGTTGAGAAACTGTTGAAATTTGGCTTCATCTATCCTATCCCCTTGACAAAATGGGTTTCTAACATTGTTCTGGTCGCTAAAAATCAAGGGACCATTCGTTTCTACGTTGATTATAGGGATCTCAATAAGGCTTGTCTGAAAGACAATTACCCTACACCCTTCATCGACTAAATCATTGATAATTGCGCTAGAAGTGTGATTTTTTCTTTCATGGATGGATTCTCAGGGTAAAACCAGATTAACATTCTACCCGCTGATCAACATAAGACAGCCTTCATATGCTCGTGGGGAACTTTATCCTATTGAAAACTTCCATTTGGTCTAAAAAATGATGGTGCTACATTCCAGTAGGCCATGTCATATGCTTTCCACGATATCAAACATATTGCAGAACCTTACCTCAATGATTTACCTGCCCATTCATCTAGTCGATCAGACCATATTGGCAATCTACAGAAAGGATGATTTTAGGGGCTAAATTTCTCTCATGGGCTAATTTTCCATGGTTTTTCCAAAAACAAGATTCACTATTTTAAAAATGATTCACCCAAATTCTATAGGATAAAATTCCTTTACCTTAAAAATCACCAAAAGTTTATAAAAACTATATAAAATACTTAGAAATTTGAATATTTTTAAAAAAATATCGCCAAACATTTATAGTTGACATATGAAGGATTAGTAATATTCGCTAAGGTTTCTACATTTTAAAATAAATTTCCATCCTTAAAATCATCCTTGATCTACAGGCTATTTTTCTTCTATGTCAGTTCTACCATATTCATTTGAACCCACACAAGTGCATCTTTGCTGTCAAATCATGTCGGCTCCTCGGTTTCGTTGTCTCCAAAGACAGGATTCAGGTGGATCCCTTAAAGATTAAGTCTATCCTTTCTTTACGTCCACCTAATAATTTGACACAACTCCAAAGTTTACAGGGGATAATAAAATTTATTCACCATTTTATTTGTAACTACATTAAGATTACCAAAGGATTATGCGATTGTTGCAGAAAAATACTCCTTTCATCTGGGATGACACTGCTCAATGATATTTTGATGCTATGAAGCATGCATTAACCAATACACCTTAGTTACATCCTCTGAATTATACGCATGACTATATACTTTACTTAGTGGCCTCTACTTCCATTACTGCTATGGTTTTAGTTCAAGAGGACCCTAAGAATGATGAACATGGCATATACTATCTGAGAAAAAGTTTATCTGGTCCATAGCTCTGATGTTCACATGTTGAGAAGTTGGCTCTTGCAACCCTCATTGTTGTCCAAATATTTCACCATTACATCTTGCTACGCACTACCAAGGTTATCGTGGACTCTAACCCCATGTATCATATTTTGACATGTCAAGTCCTTGGGGGAAAATATTCCAAATGGATCGGTATCCTTTAGGAATTCGATCTTGAATTTTCCAAGTCCAAAGCCAAAAAATCCTTAGTGTTTGTGGAGCTTATCTTGAAGGCACTGAGCCCAAATATTCTCTCTTTGATGAAACTCTCATCAGCACGTCCGATCCTTGGTATGGATATATCCTCCTATTTCCTCAAACCCAGTGTTTTTAGCCCAATATATCCCATGAAGAACGTCGCCATATTCATCACCATTCTAGATGCTACCTTATCATCGGTGACACTTTATATCACCGTGGTATCGACACTATCCTATGATGATGTTTGACTCATGAAGAGGTTGAATGTTTCCTTAATGAATATCACCTTGGAGCATGTGGCGGTCATCTTTCTAGGATGGCTACAACTCATAAAAATTTATGTGCTAGTTACTTTTGGCCCTCTATATTCAAAGATTGTATCGAGGCTGTCAAAAAATTCCCATCCTGCCAAGTATTTCATAAAAAGGCACACACCCACCTTATTCTGCTACATCCTATTGTCTCCATCATCCCCTTTGCAAAATGGGACATTGACTTTATGCAATGTAAGCCTACCTTAGCCAGGGGACACGGTCATATCATCATGGTCGTTGATTACTTCACAAAATGGGTTGAGGCTATGCCTACTTTTATGAACGATGGTCATACTGCAACTATGTTCATTTTCAACCACATAATCACTTGATTTGGTGTTCCACAAGCCATTGTCGTTGACCACAATTCACACTTCCAAAACCAAATGATGAGTGAGTTACATGCCTAGTTGGGTTTTCTCCATGAGAAATCATCCCCCTACTATCCTCAAGCGAATGGACAAGTTGAAGCTATCAACAAGGTCCTAAAACCACGATTCAACGTATGGTAGGGGAAAATAATACATCTTGGCATCTACAAATTTTCTCCTCTCTGGGCTTACCACACCTCAGTGAAAACCGCTACTAGATTCACTCCTTTCCAGTTAGTATAAGGCATAGAATTTGTTTTACAAATCGAGTGTGAAATTCCCTTGTTAAACATCAAAGTAGAACTCATGCCTGACACTTATGCTGAAGAAGATCATTTCTTATATCTGACCAGGTTGGATGAAATACTTTGTGATTCTTCTCTCGTTAATGAGATGTATCAAAAGTGATTGAAGGGTCTATATGAAAAATCCATCCACCCTCGTACTTTTGTAGAAGGAGACCTAGTCCTTGTTTATGACCAGACTCATGATAATTTAGGGATAGGAAAGTTAGAACCTCTGTGGCATGGTCCTTACATCGTGAAACATGTATTACATAGAGGTGCCTATGAGCTAATTGAATACGATGGAATATCCCTTGGTGAGCCCCGTAACGAGATTTACCTTAAGAAGTACTATGCATAGAAGATCTAGCATGCATGCTTTGTAGACTATTGTACTTTAGTTTTGGTGTGTTTTTATCTTGTGTGTATGAGTTTTGTTTTGACCACTTATACTTTGTCTTGTGATTGCATGCACATATGACATATTCCTTTTCTATATTTGTCGAGTTTGCGGAAGGCGCTAGTCGAAAACCTTGAATATTTCATCTGTATCTTGGGTCATTTACCACTCTGATGAGTTAGTGAGTTCAAGAGGCGTTTTCCTAGGATCAGCAACCAATAACATGGTAGAGTATCACACTGTCATTGGAATTTTGATCAAAGCCTCCTCCCTAGGTATATCTCACATGATCATTAACCTAGACTCTCAACTCATGGTTTTTCAACTTAATTAGGTCTACGCCATTCACAATATTATCCTTTTTCATCTCCACCTATGAGTTCATCATCTTGAAAGGATGTTTGAGTTTATAGAATATAGACACATACCAAGAGGACTTAATACAACTTCATATTCACTAGAAAATTATATTATGGATCGTTATCTCATGCATAGATGATTTTTTATAAAGAAAATAAATAATGTAAAACACATCACATGTAAAATAAATACATTACAGAAGTATTATTTCCAAACATCATTGGATTCACAAAACTCGATATATGTATATATATTGCGTGATAGAAAATGTTTGATTAGATAAAAAATGTACATAGAAGGGAAAAAAAATTGTCCTCATGCCCATAAAATCATCGTACATACTACAAAAAACATTAGGACGATCCTAATCATCATGCACCAAGTTGTGCTTTGAGTAGCACACTAATACACAGGCCACCTGTCTAAGCAGGTAGTTCAGGCTCTCGGGAACCCCTACTATGTGTTTATGTAAGTGCAAGGGTACGTCCGGTCTCCTAAGAGGACGAACACCCATCGTAAGACCAAAATATTTCTCTCAACCTCCCAGAGCTCCCACACCACTACCTCACACTCCATATCTATCTAAGCATCTCCATGACGCCCTAGTGTCGGAATCTCCATTGGATGTGTTGCTCCTATGTCTACATGGGGAAACAATAAATCCGTGAAAATCTCCTCTAAGTACACATAAAAATAATATAAAAATAAAAAAATAAAAAACACACTTGAAAAGGTCTTTGGTTTCATACCTGATGCATCCCAGTCCATTCCGTCTCGAAGAACTAGGTCCATGCTACCCCGGAAATCCACTCCAGCATATTGAAAGTCATTAATGACGACCAATTGGTGTCTTAGCCAATCAAAGAAGTCACTTGTGAAGTTGAACTCTGAGTTAGTCCCCAAACTCAAAGACAGACTTGTCCAACGTTGAATGCATGGTTCACCTACCAGTCGTACTACCAATGTGTTATGTGTTTTCATCTATGGGATTCGCTCTAAGAAGAACGAAACCAAAGATGAACCATACCAAAACTGCTTCTACTGTCATGTCCTACGTCTCAAAATATGATCCTTCACATTGTGAAGGAAATTTGCGCTCTAATTAAACAAAGTTGGCTCTACACACTGTAGATCATATGCCATCTGGGACCTAGAAGCCAAGTGGGCGTTGGTACTACTTCCCAAATTTATGATGGAAAATAAAATGGATCGAAGAGGCAGATTCCTAACATATTTTATGACAATCTTACCTCCAACCAATCGTGATCCTGGAATGCAGTGGTTTTCCACATCCTCTTCAATAGGCATTGGAGGTGCCCGTTGTCCGGATAAGATAATAGGTTTCCCTCTCTTTGAGAGGCCAGTCAAAAAGTAAATGTCCTCCAAATCAATGTGAAGCATCTGCGACCCAATTTGGAATCCCTGCTCAATAGTGTTCCACAACCCAATTATGTACTCAAGTAGAAGGACCTCTTTCTTCATCTTTTGCAGCTTGAAATATTTGAGGAGGCCATAATTACTCAATGAGGCCCTTGATTGGGGATTTTTTAATGCCACTAAATCATTGAGCCAATGCTCATGCTCCTTCCACTCAATCATGGATTTTTACCAACACATATTGCAAATACAATCAATAAAGAGGCATTAGCCATTTCATCATAACATTTTCTTGAGTTTTTTTTTCTTAAAATTTAATACATTTTTGTTTGTTGAGTTGGTGCTCTCGTAACTGCATGATCAGATCGCTAGCGCCCCCCTAGAGTGCACACTAGAGCGTTGAAATCATGGGAAGTGCTCCCCCTAGCCCTTTGGGGGAGCATCAATCTTTTTTAGTGCCTAGGCCTCTCTAGGGCATCAAATAAAAAACAAAAAATTACTTAAAGTTAAATTTTAAACCATGGAAAATGACTACAAGGTGTTTAGTACCAACCTGATCCGGACAGAAGAAGAAATGGCTGACCCTAGATACAACCTCGACAACTTCAACAATCTCTCTCCAAAGTCAATATCTCCACTGCTAGAAGTTTTGGCACAAATGAATTGGTAAAAAACATTTTTTACCCTATTTTATTGATATAGATTTCATTTTTTCTCAACATATAGTTTTTTGGGGGGTTTTAAATCATTTTGGAGATATTATTAATTCCTTGGAATGAGGGTTGTCATTATTTTGCAGGTTTTGAACTGAGATTGTTCGATTAAACTTTGTCACATTAACGAGCATGGTCTTAGTTCATTCTCACACTTGAAAAAACATGAGAACACAACCAAGTCGAATTTTATCTCTTTTTCGAACTCACATGGATACACAAAAAAGGAACCCCCTGGAGTCACCTTTAAGTTATTTTTAGACTCTCTAAACATGAAAAACAACTGAGTTTTCCTTCTCTAGACTCGTTAAAAATCACACATTGAAGGGCCCACATGGGACTGAACTGTTATTTCTTCTCGTTCATTAAAAAAAATAAGTGGATCTTACCAAAGGTGAGTTATATCGAGTATGCGTTATCCTCCTCGATCTCGTAAAATCAAAAAGAGGTACTCATCTTTTTGGATGGGGGGGAAATTTGAAGGAAGCAAGACAAGCAGTTTTTTAAAACATCACAATTCTCCCTTGAACACGACACATTATCTTTGCATACATTTTTCCCGCTGAACCTCTTCACTGAACCAATCCTATGAGCTTATTTACTCCTTTGGGTCACTCGACGAAATTCACAGTATCCACTACATGTTGTTTTGTTCCATGTCATGTTTCTACCATTTGTGACCCAGTGTTCAAGGGAAGTATCTGCCTCAAAGGTCAACCATCACAAATTTCCTATTTCAATAACCTGTGTCAATCCATTCTCATTTGATCCACCAATTTACATATCCATGTTAGTTTCGTGTCATTTATGGGGGATACACGAAGGGCCTCCTTCAACGATTCTATTCCTGTCGACTTCAACACATCATCCGACAATTAGACTTAGAAACCAGTTAGTACCTTGGGACCCACATGCCTCAATGGAAGGTCTCCTCACTTCCGACAGTGGGTTTACATCATTGACCTATGATTGGATGATTCCATGAATGTTTGACTTTGACTCATCTATTCACATTCGTTGGATTGTACTAGGGTACCTTGGGAATTATTGACATCAATGGTGATTTCCCTCACACTTGTTAACGATTTACATCATTGATCGGTAATCAAGTGGTTTCTACCATGTTCAACATCAAAACATATTTTCACATGGTTAGATTTTTACCACATCGAGATCAGTAAGAAGGCCATGGTTTGAGTGTTCATTCTGATACCTAGTTCACCCAGGTTGCGAAGGAGCCTCTTTTGAGAAAAACTGATATATATACTGTCACATAGATCCACTTTGTATTGTTCTATGGCTATGTTTTGTCATCTTTTAGATCCATTCTGTATTCTTCGTGGATGCGATTAGTTCATTTCATGGAAGTATAGATCCACACTGTATCTTTGGTTTCTATACCCTTTTAGTCAATATGATTATGGATCCGTAGTGTATTTTATGGTAGTCATACCTTGAAAGTCTTTATCACTCAAGAATAGGTATGCATGCCTTGGGTTTGAAACATGTCATAACATTTGTCTGATGGTTGTTTGCATCTTCTACCAGGTTCTCCAATTCCATACCCTTTATTTGAAAATTTTACAAAGTACTTCAGTCATTAGTTTTTGTCTTCTCACCTCGCACTTTAGGGCGCAATATGTTACACATCAAAATTACTCACTTCGATGATGTCTCATTGTCATTGTCGCAAGTGTTGCAATTGTTGCACTTTTCTCATAGATGTTGCAAGTGTCACAAAAATCATATTGTAGTCCCGCCAATGTCGCATCACAAACGACATCACAAAGACACCTGAGATACCCTCTAAGACTGGTTAAAATAAGAAACATATCATTTGGCAAAGAGTACAAACTTTTTCCTTGATGAATTACCATCATAAAATCATTTTTGAAGGTTGGCGCTCCCCTGACCACTTGCAGGGAGCACTAGCGCTCCTTGCACTCCTATAAGGGAGCGTTGCAATGCTTTGTGGCCCATTTTGAGGGAGCACCGAGATGTTGAGGAAAACATGGGACAAATCCCCCTTATCTCTGAAGCTAGTTGAGAAATATTTGAGATAGTTTTTCTCGAATCTATGACCAAGGATGGATCTAAGGGGAGTTACAGAATTGATGGAGAAATATCCTCAACTTATCCCAAGAATCTCTAATACGGTTAGGCCTATCAAAGCCTATATAAGGAGGCATTCTCATGGTGAAAAAGGGGAGAGTAATCAGTGAAAAGTATTGTCATTTTGACTATGGATCATTTGAGCAAGGGGTTAGACAAGGAGATCTTGGTGAGGATTCTACATCTACATATACATTGTGTAAGCACCTTATTTTGTTCTCATTAATACATGTGCTTGACATGTTTCCTTCAATATTATGTACATCTCCATGAACTTGTCTCTTTTAGATGAATCTAGCTTTGAACTAATCATGGTAGAATGGGAAGTATGCTTTGTCTTTGTTGTTTATGGGATTGCAGGACTTGTTAAAGGACTTGGAGATCAAGCTAAAATTGGATCGAGTGAGGAAAAGATTCGTAAAAGGGTAATCATATCTTCTTCTTCTTATCCAATGATTATCTTAGCTATGTTTAAAGGAAAGTTAGTGTTCAATGTTAGCACTTTTTTGTCTTGGTCATAGGGGTCTAATATCCAAGAGGGAATTCACCTGTCTGTAGGAGAATTTTCCTACAATAGTGAGGACCAAAACTTCTACTGGTCTAGGGCATACTCTTACTACTCATCCCCTTCTTCCCAGATTGAAGTAATTTGGACCTCTGGAATTTCTCATGCAGGTTGTGTCACTAAAATTTTTTACTCTAAGGAGGTGGTCTCTTGGTGCATTGAGAGATATATTTCAAGCCAAATAATTATTCCACTATGGGACCACTCTTTTGTTTCTTTGTTGCCTCAGATCTTTTGTAAGATGTTAATATTTTCGGAGCCAACATTGACCTTCAGAGGAGAATATTGCAAGTAGTTCCTACAAAAGCATGATAATGGGTTGGAACTCTTACTCAAGTTCCTCAAAGAACTGATGGCAGCTCCTGAAGATATCACAAGCTTCCAGGTTAGTTAGTTTATAAATCCATTTCTTGGATGTTTACAAGAATAACAAGAAAGGAATCCACAACAAGTATTTCTCGCATGATTCTTTGTGTTTTGTATTTAACAATCAAGGTACAATCCATTTTTTATTGGTGGAAGCTAATTTCCATTGAAATTTGTTACCAATTGTCACTATTCAAAGAGGAGAATAAATTTTATATGTCATCCTACTTGGTTTTTGCGATAACGCATTGCTGTCCATTTCCAAAATTGTCTGTTTCCAAGAAGGTGAGATGTGAATCCAACCCAGTAACCTTCTGGTACCAGTCCTTATGGAGACACAAGGCCTCCCATTGTTTTTATGAGGTTTTTAATGAATTTGTATCAGTTTTCAAAAATTTATTTTTAGGAAAGGATGCCCCCCACATGTCTGACCAGGCAACAAAGATTTTGGACAGGAAGGGGGAACTTGAACAAATGGAGAATTATAGTGTGATAATGATTTTTGGCTCCAAGGAAAATCATGTTTTCCTTCCATGTCACATTATGGACAAAATATTTGTTACAAAAATAGAAAGGCAATATAACTACTCATTGCATTTATTCCATGAGAAGAGAAAAAAGTATTTCATTCCTCTTCCTTATAAAGTCACGGACTTCGTGTTCAGGAACGTCAACAAAATTGACAAATTCGTAAGCCATTTCAACAACTTAAACCTAAGATATGTTGAAAGACTAAGAGGGTTTGACCCTATTGAGATTTTTTTAGAACATTTACTAGTAGTTGGATTCAACAATTCTTTTATCCAGACACACCTGAATGAAGACAAAAAAAATGACGAGAACACTCATTCTTCTGATGCTAGTGACTTAGAGACATTACAAAGCACCACTGAGTTGTACAAACAATAGGGAAAATGACCCGTTGAGAAGAGTGTTCAATCCCCGACTACCACTCCCAAGAGTACGACATCCAAGAGCATCTCTCCAATGACCCACCCCAGTAAGAAAGAAACCTAGAATTATTTAAACAGAGGAGGAGGTAAGAACCCTCCTGGTGGTAAAGTCGATAGTTCTCACAAGCTTCCCATGAGGAATAAGAGAAAAAACTTGTAGGGCAAGAGGAAGAGCCTGGAATTGAAATTGAAGACATGGAACTTGAGATTGGTTTGGCTAATGTATTCTGCAATGTTGATGAGCCCGAGGATGTAATCCACCATAGTCCCCCAATGAAAATAGTTGAGACCAAAACTTTTGATGCAGATGAATCCTTTGTATTCTAGAGAATTGTTTTTTACAGCGAGTCTAAAAATTTAATTATTGAAAAGAGAAATGTAATAAATAAGAAAGGGAAATATTGTTCAGAGATTAACCTTAGTAACATGCGGTCGTCCCAAATCTCTTGAATTCACCAAGCAATCAGATTCTCTTGATGATTCCATTGGAGGCATTGAGGTCGAGAATGCTAGACTCAAGGACCAACTCAATGAATTGGAGGAAGCTTTGATTCCTATCCCATTTCTTGTGAGTCCTTTAGAAATAACCATGCCTTCCACCTGTGCAACCAAGTTAAAAGGATCCTCTAGCCTCCTCGCATAGTGTAGAGGCTATGTGGAGAAGAATATCAAGAAAATAATAGCTTATTACTTAGGCATGTGAAACATCACAAAGTATGGATTCCCTTGGAACGACAACACATGCTTTGCACGAACATTTGCATGCGGATTTAAAAAATGAAGAACGTTTCTACATAGAGACGGTCATCAATTTTGGAATCCATGTCAGATATGAGAAAAATACAAGAATATCTCCCCTCCCCAAACCAGATCACTCAATTAAATGAATGGTGGAAACAGAAAGTGAAGAACATGCATCTCATTGTCCAATCATGTGAACATGCCATATCAAAGAAAGAAGAACTATGCAGAAAGCTAACCGAAATAGAAGTACCAATGAGTTCCAAGACCCCAACTTAATCACCAACTCCTTGTCCTTAACCAAACAATCCTTTGATGAACAAGTTGTTATTTTTAAGGGGTTGTCTTCAGAAAAGTTTTACAACATCCTTGAATATGGTGATGATGACGTGGACAACTCGCTAAAGTTTTACAACATCCTTGAATATGGTGATGATGACGTGGACAACTCGCTAGTGGACTATTCAGTACAAAATGAAGAAATTGATCATGCATAATGTTTCTATCGATCTAAGGGAAATAGAAAAAGAGATTTTCAACATAAAAATCGAGGATGAGATCAAGGTGGCCCCTGTGAGAAGCCACATTGAAGAATGGCTCGAAAGGACAGTTGACAAGCTCATTGACAAAGTGCAATATGTAGTTGGAATGATTCTAGTAGCCATTGACGACAACAATAAAAAGACATCAACAAGAAAAATAGCAAAATGGGAGATAAATACCATCATAGTAAGTCTATATTGCTTTCTCTCTACCATCGCCCAATTTTTCTTTCTACAGTCCTATTTCTTGTAATTATTTATTTTATGGTCCGCAGGAGCCCCAATCCCAATCTATATGACAAATGCATTTAAATTTCCAGGAATATGTAACAAACATTATTATTTTTTGATAAATTTCAAAGAAAACTAATTTTTCAAAATGAAAAATTAGTTCTCTTTATGCATGTCGGTCATCTTCTTTTATTTTTATGTGCTCAAGAATTTTTATCTTCAACTATGTTGAATGTGTCATTGTAGCACATCTATAAGAACACGGTAGGATTCAAAAAAAGATATTTGTTTCTTTGACATGACATATAACTTTATTTATCCTAACGCATATAGAGACACACAATCCCGATTATAATGAAATTGATGTTGCTTACTTTGTCCATGGGAAAGTTAAAGAAGTGACTATGAAAATTGTACTTAACTCTAAATATTGGGATGAAAGCCATTTGGATGTATACATAAATCATTATGAATGAATTTCATAAATAAATTGAAGAGATAAAACATGTAAGGTATGAACCCAAATTTAGAACATGGCAAGTGTGTACTATGCCCATTCCAAGCCCGCAAGGACTACTCTATCATGCAACACTTGTTAATAAAGTGGTGGTGATTGCATGGAAGAAAAAAGAGGTTTACAGTAAAAGGTTACTTAATAACTACCTTATTAGTGGTGGTTATTGCATGGAAGAGTAAGGAAGTTCTCTACATTAAGTATGGGTATGGGGAGATGTTAACTACCTTATTACTAGTGGTTATTGAATGGAAGAGTAGGGAGGTTCTCTACATTAAGTATGGGTATGGGGAGATGTTAAGGGGTTAGGTTAAATTTTACATTGAAAAAATTACACTTGACTCCCTCTTGATTCTCTCTAATTGCTTAGTAAATCTCTACTGTTATAAAACTGAAATTTCACTACTCTTGTTAACAATTTCAAAATATGACTAAACACTAGAACCTAGTGAAATCCTTTATGGCAAATTCAAAACCAAAAGACCTGTCCAGATACATAACCAAAGGACAGCCCGCTCCAAACTTCATGTAGGCACGGGTGTGTATGAAAAATAATAATTATCTAGAAACACAAACCCATTTGAACTTGTATCGATGTTTGTCAAAGATATTGATACTATTCGAAACCCTAGTAGGAGGCATATCCAAATGGCGACAACAGCAAGAGTCAATCCGTCTTGGTTATAGTCTTAATATTCTGTTACAGAGTCTTGATTTTTGCTTGAGATTTCGGGAGGCTATGTTCCACTCGATCTTTCTATTGTACGGTGCTTCTCTTTGATATTTTGATTGGTAACAGCGGTGAATATATCGAATGGGTCGTCCAAAGCACTCTCAGGGAGTAATAATTTGATTCAATTCGCTATATATTTATTCACGTCTGGGCTTCAATGTTATTGAAGAGCAGCTCAACTTCATAAAGAATTACAACAGTTTATGGTTCTGCAAATCGTAATCACAGAAATAACAATCACAAACCAGAGAACACAGTAAAAGATATTGAAACATAGAAAAAGGTATAACATACTCGTGATTTGGATTTTCTGATATTCAAACGGCACTGAAGCTGGTATAAACAGAGTATCCTTTATTGATACAAGAATAAAAAGAATTTGTGATTCCGCATATCATCACAGAAATAATAATCACGAACCAAAAAAACACAACAGAAGTTCTTGAAACATAGAAAATGGTGTAACGTTCTCATGATCTTGAATTTCAGACATTCTAACGGCATTCATTTCTTGCTTTTTTCCCGCTTGCGAGTTTAAGACCCTGTGCTACCTGTGGACGATTCTATGTCGCTTTTCCAATCGTCATTCTTGATATAGAAAAAACCAGCACACAGCGGCGGTCCAAGTCCATTAGTATGAGCAAAATCTCTGGTACTGAAGTTCTCCCGTAAGATGGGCTGAGGTATATATAGAGATGCATTCTGCTTGAACAATGCGAAAACCATCATGCAGTAATCCATGGGTCTTGGAGGTTCATACGTAATCAGACTCTGCCCGGTCGGATCTAATATTGCAGCACAAATAAACAGCTTAGATATTGATAATTATGGTAAACATTAACACGCAGTCGAATTCGATTCAACTATTTCAAGGTCAATGAAAGAAGGACAACGGCCATGATACCTATATCATTACGGCGCTCGGTGGCCCTAAAATCTGCAAGTAGCCTGCACAACGTAGCGATTAATGCTGTCATTAAATTAAATGGATTCCGGCGCTATATCTTCAGAAATTTGCTTGAGGATTATAGCATACCAGTGCAAATATTGGATCGAAAGATCGTCAGGATCAGGCTCTGTCATCACCTGGTTATTTGGATTTATGAAAAACATTTTCTCCACGGAATAAATAACTATGGTGAAATTTATGACGAAATTATAGGAATTAAACCTACTTACCAATACGAATGTGGAGTTGTCAATGATTTCTAGCGACGTGGGATCATTATCATCGTCATCGAAATCAAAACGTTGAGGTGCTCTGTGCACATCAGCGGGCGATAGTACATCACCCAGGTTGATTTGCTTTTGGCCGTAGACCGGATAGAACTTCGTAAGAGGATGGAAATCGTCCAGAATGCCTCCAATAATTCCTGATGCCAACAGCTGCCGCCTTATTTTCTCCATTCTTTGCTTAATGCAGGAAGATCTCAATTGAAAGCAAGCAGAATGAAAGAATCGAAGGCGCTTGCGAAGGCAAGAAAGTTACTGAATCGCCACTGAATAATTGGAATTCAGTATTGACGAAGAAAAGGAAATGAAGATTTTTTGCTACTATCCGCTTTGTTCAAGAAAATGAAGATTTTATAATAAATATAGCAATCTATTTGTATTGGAAGTTGCAAATCCATTGCAATATTCCCAAAACCATTGAAGCGATCCCAAGTTCACAACGGAATGTAGTTTTTTCTCTTTTTCATTTATTTATTTTAATGCTAAATAATTAAAGATCTTTTAAATTTATTTATTTTAATATTAATTAATTGAAAAAAAGAATTATATGTGTATTTGGTTATGAGATTAAATATTTAGGTTTTATGTATGGTTTAAAGGTAAGGTGTGTTTTTTTATAATACATGAACCTTATGTAATGATTTGATGTGATATTCAATATTTAGTGGATATTATTGATTCATTAAAACTATTTCTTTTCTTATGGATAATAACTTAAAATTGTTTTTAATGAATTGAGAGGTTTTTTTATTAAACTTATTTTTTGGTTTTGGAGTATAATTGTTTTGAATGAGTTGAGAGCTTTTGTTTCTTGGACATGCTTAAGGAAATAATTAACCACCCAATGGTTATTAGTTCTTGTAGAAGATGTAGATAGAATATAACAATCCATAATTAGTTGACCTTATATTAGTTTGTCTTTTGACCACAAATATTTACATAATATCTATTGTTGGAATTACTAACTAAAACCATTGATTTTTATATAATAAAAAATACCATATATGACATGATGTGATGTTTTATATGTTAGCATATCCAAAGCTTTTTATCATATAGTTCTTTCTGAATCATATATTTTCTTATGCATTGTTCTAACTTGGATTAATGCTAGCACTAGTTTGAATGCTTGTTTTAACATTTTTTGTTAATTTTTCCCAAGTTTTGTTAATTATAAATATTGTTATTGTTATTATTATTATTATTTATTATGATTATTTAGTACTTGACGTACTTAACTTAAAGAGGCTTGCATTCTTTCTTAAATGTTTACACAATGTCCCTTGGACTGTTCAACCTTAAATGTTTGCATAATAGGCCTCATAGTCTTAAATGTTTACTTAACAAACAAAATGACAGAATTGTTGTCTACAAAATGTGTATCACTAAATTCTTGAGTGCAAAATGTATATGAAGAAAGAGTTTTGTGTGCAAGATGTAGAAATGTATATGATAGAAATGTTGTGTGCAAGATGTAAAGAGTCGGACATGAAAAATAAAAATAAATATTAATAATTAATTGAATAAAATTTAACAAAACATTATCACATATTAATATTAATAATGAATACGATATTTAATATTGATATTATAGGATAGATATCATTAATTTTACTTTATAGTTTATTTATTAATATTTTTTTTTTTTTTTGTAAGTAAGTTTTTGTATTATATAAGAATCCTTCTCAGAACCAGGATCAAGAGTACATTTGCTGAGTCATGCGGTTGTAATTACTAAACTGCTCCGTGAGGAGAAACCAGTTCAGCCAACCATATATAATAAGTAGAAAAATTTCTAACAGTGCTAGTGGAAATCTAAACTATTTAACTACCATGAGAGCCACTAGAGCTAAAGTAAGGAACAAGCATGGTATAATCTGGAACATACTCGGGCAGGAGGCCAGGCCAAGGTTCCTCTGTGACAGGTGTCCCACTGGCAGTCCATTGCATGTCCGTGGCGTTGTTGCGCTCATCTTCGTGTACCTGGATGCTGGTATCCTTCTCCTCGGCTACCACTGCCGAAACTGCCACGTCGTTCCCTCCTGCAGAGTTTTCCAAGGTCTCCTTCCGCGCGAGGGCGGTCATGGGCTCTGTAGAAACTGTCGTCCCGTCAAATTGTTGTCTTTTCCCTTTGGTAGCTTGTTGGTAACTACTTGCATTGTCACTGGATTTCTGAGGAGCATCGCTGGAATTCTTTGGAGCGACTCGAGGGGGATTGGCTAGGAGTTGAAGAAGGATAGAAAGCCTCCCTTCCATTTGCTGGACCCGGAACTGGAGGTCATTCACCGCATCCCGGGGCTCAAAAACAAGGTCCTGCAGAATGGCAGAGTGTTCACGCGGCAGAGAGCGAGAGGTCGTCTTTTGATTGTGACGAGGTCGGCCATGGCGCGATGTCGGGGGAGAGGAGGAGTGCAAGTCGGGGGGAGAGCGCCATGCCTGGGTCCAGGAGGTGTCGACTATAGCTACACAGCGAGGACCTGGGGTGGGTGAACCGGAGGGCGAGGAGGAGGAGCGAGGGCGTCGCGGGTGCCAGGGAGAGCCCCAACGAGGGCGCATACGTTGTTGTGGCATGGCAAAGCTCGGCTTCTGCAGAAGGTCTGTAGAGCCAAGGTGGAGTATGAAAATCACCTGAAAAACCATGAAAATCGCAGAACCAGAATCGAAGCCACACAACCAGGCGATAATGCCGAAAGAATTCCGCATGGTTTGATGCATAGAGGGGGTCGAGGGGGGTGGGATTAATGCCCCTCCCATCATCCTTGAATGCGGTTTAAATCCTTGGGGTGGCAGCTGCAGCGGGCACGAGATGAGCACATGGCTCTGTGCTCCGCTGGCCTCCTTCTTCGCCCACAGCCTGCCAGGTGGACCGCAATACCACCCCGATCTGGGGCAAAAAGGTATGCGGGCTTGGCCGAGTTAAGCTTTCTGCAGCTAGACCACGTCCTTGCTCGGGTTTGAGCACAAGACCTGACCTTCGTTGCAAGAACGACTTTACCATCCAGCCGCCTCCGCTGACCTTTAGTTTATTTATTAATATTAATATAAAATAGTGTATACAATTATATATCCATTTTAACTTCATAGTCAAAAAGAATAAATTTCTAAGTACAAACCTTTATTATCCAAAAAAAAAAATTAAAATTCCAAAATTCCAAATTTACATTTAAAAACATTAAAAATAAAATTTAAATAATTGTTTATACTATTATTTGAGTAAAAAAGTGTTATAATAGTATAAACAATTATTTAAATTTATAAATTACTATAAATCTTGGTAAAATGTTATAATATTCTATAAATTACTAAATCTCATGTTGGGGTTGGTGAACTAGTGATACATAAGCATGACTATAAATGTGAAATCACCCCTATCACATCACCCATTCACCCCTCTCACATCTATTTTATTCTACTATATTTTTATAAGTATATAATGAAATTGTTGGGTGAAAAATGTATATGACGGAAGTGTTGGGTGCAAGATGTATAAGCAAAATGAAAAATAAAAATAAATATGAATAATTAATTGAATAAAATTTACCAAAACATGATCACATATTAATAATGAATACTATATTTAATATTAATATTATAGGATATATATCATTAATTTTACTTTATAGTTTATTTGCTAATATTAAAATAAAATAGTATATACAAGTATACATCCATTTTAACTCTAAAGTCAAGAATGATTAATTTCTAATTACAAACCTTTATTACCATAAACAAAATACAAATTCAAAAATTTCAAATTTACGTTAAAAATAATATTGAATAAAATTTAAATAATTGTTTATACTATTCTTTAAGTAAAAAGTGTTATAGAATTATATAAATTACTATAAATTTTTGTACAATGTTATAATATTCTATAAATTACTAAATCTCATGTTGAAAACTAGTTTGAACCATAGTCTGCCAACTAACTTTGTCACATTTATTTTATTCTACTATATTTTTATAAGTAGATGACCAATTTGTTAGGTGCAAAATGTATATGACAAAAGTGTTGGGTGCAAGATGTATATCACAGAGCAAATGAGACATGAAAAATGAAAAATAAAAATAAATATGAATAATTAATTGAATAAAATATAACAAAACATTATCACATATTAATGATGAATATGATATTTAATTTAATATTATAGGATTGATATCATTAATTTTAATTTATAATTTAGTTATTAATATTGATATAAATTACTATATACAAGTATATATTCATGTTAACTCTAGTGTCAAGAATGATCAATTTCTAGGTACAAACATTTATTATCATAAACAAAATCAAAATTCCAAAATTTCAAATTTACATTTAAAAACATTAATAATAATATTGAATAAAATTTAAATAATTGTTTATACTATTATTTAAGTAAAAAGTGTTATAGCATTATATAAATTATTATAAATTATTAAATCTAATGTATATGACTAAAGTGTTGGGTGTAATATGTATATCATGAAACATGAGGAACATGAAAAATGAAAAATAAAAATAAATATGAATAATTAATTGAATTAAAATTTAACAAAACATTATCACATATTAATAATGAATACTATATTTAATCTTAATATTATAGGATAGATATCATTAATTTTAATTTATAGTTTATTTATTAATACTAATATAAAATAGTATATACAAGTGTATATCCATTTTAACTTTAAAGTCAAAAAGATATTCATTTTAACTCTAAAGTCAAGAATGATCAATTTCTAGGTACAAACCTTTATTATCATAAACAAGATAAAAATTCCAAAATTTCAAATTTACATTTAAACACATTAAACATAATATTGAATAAAATTTAAATAATTGTTTATACTATTCTTTAAGTAAAAAGTGTTATAGCATTATCTAAATTACTATAAATCTTGGTACAATGTGAACGTGCTAGTAGCCAACCGTCATCGCCAATTGCCAACCCTACTGTGTCACATCTATTTTAGTCTACTATATTGAGTGCAAAATGTATATGACGGAAGTGTTGGGTGCAAGATGTGCATCACATAAGGGTGAACATGAAAAATGAAAAATAGAAATAAATATGAATAATTAATTGGATAAAATTTAACAAAACATTATTACATATTAATAATGAATACTATATTTAATATTAATATTATAGGACACATATCACTAATTTTACTTTTATAGTTTATTTATTAATATTAATATTAATATAAAAATATATATACAAGTGTATATCCATTTGAATTCTAAAGTCAAGAATAATCAATTTTTAGGTATTATCATAAACAAAATCAAAATTTGAAAATTCCAAATTTACATTTAAAAACATTAAAAATAATATTGAATAAAATTTAAATAATCGATTATACTATTCTTTAAGTAAACTTGTTATGATGATGATGATGATGATTAATGTTCACTAAGACCTAATTGGTCTATCAAACCTTAAGAGGGTAAGTGATTACTTGTGATTCTTTAGAATTTTGTTTCTGTGCTCGAAATGCATTAAGAGAAGCTTTCCAAGATCACCATACTTTTGTTGAGTTAAGAGGTTAGGGAGGTTGGTAGTGTGATCAATATTTTTAAAATGAGATCTAATATGGGTATAGGCTCGACAATTTAAGAGAAAGTGTTTTTCGTCTTCAACCTTCTTAGTGTCACAAAAGTGACACACTCTTTCATCCCATGGCATTTTAGGAATTGACCAACGCCCAGTTTTACTATGGAGCTCGTGAGAATTTGTTATTATTTTAGCAATGCTTATTTTTTTCTTTACACTTGGCAAAACATATAGATAATTTTGATCTTCTAGATTAGGGTTGATTACATATTTATAATACCTTAATTTTCTTTTTTCCTCTAACTCTTTATCACACCACATTTTTTCCTTAAA
>ML787269.1:542770-564382 GCA_009831015.1 Picea engelmannii
TCTAGCCAAACACTAATCTTCTTTTCCAAAATAATTCCATAAAGCTTGGCTAAAATCAGGCTAATCATAATGGTCCTATAATTAGAGGGAATGTTTTTATCCCCATTTTTAAAAATAGGAACAATGAGGCTTTGCATCCATGGTTTAGGAAAGCCCTACTTGACTATTAAATTGAAGAGCTTGTGTGTGAGAGGGATAAGGATTGACCCTCCTATTTTAAAAATTTCAGCTTGGTAGCCTTCAATGTCCTTAGCTTTCCCATTTGTGAGTCACTTAACCCCAAAATCTATGTTATCTAAATAAAAAAATTATTCCTTTGTAGGGACAATAAGAATGGTGTCCGTGTCATTAGGGAACTCGTAAAGACTTTTAAGGTAGGAATTCCAGTCCGTTAAGGGAATCCTATTATTTTCTTTAGTATTGCGTTTTAGAATTTGGCTCCAAAACTTCTTAGAATCCAGCTTGTATAGTTGTGAAAGTTTCTCTTGCCTTTTATTGATATAGTGTCTTTTTTTCCTTTTAATTAGGGATTTGTATGTATTTATTTTATCGAGTTTTAAGGGATCATTAGAATCATCCCTAATGGCTTTCCTAGGAATTTTACATTCTTTATCATACCAAGGGTTGGTTTTTCTATTATTATTTTTATGGGACACCTTGAAAGAGAACTTGTTAATGGAAGTGGAAAGGGTAGTTGTAAAATTATGATAGAGTTCTTCAATGTTGTCCTTATAATTTAGGAGTTTTAATTTACTATTTAAATCCTTTAAGAAAATGTCAACTTTACTTTTGTCAAAGCGCAAATTTCTTTGATCATCAGAATTTTCTTCAATGGTGCTCCTATGCATGGAAAATTTTAGAGTTAGGGTTAAAGGTTTATGATTAGAGTTAGGCTCATGGACATTTAAAAGGTCAAAAGTTGTTATTTGGTTGGAAACGAGGATATCAAATATAACATAATCTACAACACTACTACTTAGCCCATGAATACACGTCATTTGGTTGGAGTTTGGCCACTTCATTACTCCATTGAAAATTATTAGGTCTTGAGAGCTGCAGAGCTTGACCAACTCAGTACTAAACAAATTCTCAATTAGGTCTTCAGAGCTTCTTTTGTAGCAATTAGATAAAACAAGGTCATCATCTAGCCATAAAGGATTATGGTTGGAGTCATCACTTAAAAGAGTAGCTTGTTTAGTTGCATTCCTAGCATTAAAGTCTCCTAGCAAGAGGATATTACCTTAATTTTTCAAATTATAAATATCTTGTTCTAAATTATTATAGGGACAATTTTTATCTAGATTATTTTTCTTATAAAAAGTAGAATTAATAGGTGTAAAATAACAAATTGCTATATACATCTTCTTGGAATTGGTGTCTGAAATTTCTATCCAAATGTATTGATTAAGAGGGTCAATTTTATGAAGTTGAATGTGAGGAGAAATGTTTTTTCTCATATAACAAGCTATGCCTCTTGTCCCTCTACGGTCGGATTTTTTGTTCTAACAAATCCTTCCATGTTAGGGACCTTAGACTCCTCATTCTCCCAAGTTTCAACTAGACAGATAATATTAATACCACTCGCGATCCAACTTATCATAGGATCTTTGCACCATGGAAAGCCACGACAATTCCAAAAAAGGATCCCAAGTGTCCCAAATTCATATTTATTATTGTCCTTCTGGTCTCTATCCCTAACAATAGCTTTCTGATTTCTAATTATTGCCCATTTTCCTTCTTTCTTGGCTTCTTTTACCTTTTAAACTTCCTTCCTTAATTCATCATGCTCTTCGGGAATGAGGTCTTCATTTATAAATATTCCCTACCCTTTTAAGCTCGGAGATTTACTAAGTATGTTATATTTATGGTCATTATAGCTTACTTTGACATGGATCAATCTATCTTTGTGATCAATTATTTTTCCTAGCCTCTTTGCATCTATGAGGTAAGTTGTATCAATTTGTGATTTATTTTTTAATTCTTCTTTTGGTATTACTAATGTATCCTCCTCTTGTTTTTCTTTTATACCAAACATTATGAGGTTCAAGGCCCTATTTTATTCTACTATATTTTTATAACTATATGATATAATATTTGGGTGCAAAATGTATATCACAGAAGTGTTGGGTGCAACATATATATCACGAAACAAGTGGAACATAAAAATCAATATGAATATACAAGTATATATTCATTTTAACTCTACAGTCAAGAAGGATCAATTTCTCGGTACAAACCTTTATTATCATAAACAAAATCAAAATTCCAAATTTACATTTTAAAACATTAAAAATAATATTGAATAAAAATTAAATAATTGTTTATACTATTATTTAAGTAAAAAGTGTTATAGCACTATATAAATTAGTACAATGTTATAATATTCTATAAATTATCAAATCTCATGTTGTGAACCCTCTTGAACTTCACATCTATTTTATTCTACTATATTTTTATAAGTATATGACAGATTTGTTGGGTGCAAAATGTATATGAAGAAAGTGTTTGGTGCAAGATGTATATCACTGAACAAACTGGACATGAAAAATGAAAAATAAAAATAAATATGAATAATTAATTGAATAAAATTTAACAAAACATTATCACATATTAATAATGAATATGATATTTAATATTTTTTTTTTTGTAAGTTAGGTTGTGTATTAAATCCTGACAAAAAATATAGATGCCTCAGAGTTATGGGTAATGGTGCCCAGTTGGGAAACCATCGTTGCCTGATAAGGCATACATTTTAATATGATATTTAATATTTTTTTTTTTTGAGTAAGAAAGGTGGAACCTGCTATATTAAGTTATCGAACAAAATTTGACAAAATGTACAAAGATATAGGTCTAAGTCACCAAAAATGTTGTTGTTTACCGGAAACTAGCATAGTTTGGATGCTATCAAGATGGAGACTCCTAATGTTTTTGAATCAGGGGGCGATTTTGCCAGGCGGTGTTCCAAATGTTGGATCCTTGTATATCTTCATTGAATCTGATTAGCTGGTCAGGCTGTGCATTTGGGGTGTACTTTTGCTTCCAGATTTGTTCCCAGAGTTCTTTCGGATGTTGCAGCCACCTCCACCACATCTTGGCTCCCATGACCTCGTTAATCTTTTCTGGGTCCCGAATTCCAAGCCCTCTGAACTTTTTGGGTTTACAAAGTTTGTCCCATCCAACTAAAGACCATTTCTTGTTATTTTGGTGTCCCTGCCACAGGAATTTTCTGTGGAGACTCCTAATGGCCTTGATGACCGAGATGGGTGATGCCAAAGCAGTAAAGAGATAAGTGGGCAGAGCTTGCAGGACTGACTTGAGCAGAACCAATCTGGCAGCAATATTCAGAGGTCTGAAGGTCTAGTTGTTCAACCTCTTGGCGATAGATAAGAGCAGGCTATCCCATAAGATGGATCACGCTGACTCTCTGGTTAGGGGAATGCCTAGCTAAATGGAAGGGAGGGAGCTTTTGGAGATGCCTAGAAGTCTTGAAAGGTGATTCTAAACCAAGGCTGGCATGTTGAAAAAATAGAGTTTGGACTTGTCCAGGTTGAGCAGCAAGCATGAGGCTTGCGAGAAGTCATAGAGAATTGAATTGAGCTTGGTGGCTTCTCTAACCGTGGGGGTGTTCATGGGAAGGGTATTGTCGACAAACTGGCTATGCGAGGGCATCGGGTGAAGGTTATGAAGTGGCATCCTAGTAAGTGAACCTTCAGGGACCGCTGCTTTGAGATAGCAACCTAAACCCTTTGCCATGATTACAAAGAGAAAAGGGGAAAGAGGATCACCTTGCCTGATACCCCTAGTGGAGTGGAAAGGTCGGGAGGGTGTTCTGTTGACAAGAATTGAAAAGAAGGAAGAGGAAGTGAGATTCAGAATCTAGTTGACCCAGTGTTTATTGAAGCCAAAGGATTCTAGAACCGACCGCAAGTATTACCAGCTTAATCTATCAAAATCTTTTGAGAGATCAAGTTTGATAAGCATACCTGGTATTTTGCATGTCTTTAGGGAGTGGATCACCTCATTGGCTAGTATGAAACTGTCCATGATTTGTCGTCCTTCTACATAGCCAGATTGCTCATTGGAAATAATGAACGGTAGGAGCGGCTTGAGACAATTGGCAATGACCTTTGTAATTATTTTGTAAATGACATTAGAGAGGGAGATTGGTTTGAACTATTTTGGGTGTGTGGCTCGCTCCTCCTTGGGGATGAGAGTGATGATTGTTGTGTTAAGAGCGAAGAGAACTTGACCAAATGTTCTTGATTCTTCTACCGCCATCCAGACATCTTCCTTGATCATGTCCCAACAATAATGGAAGAAATCCGTAGTGAAGCCATCCAGGCCTGGTGCTTTACTTGGGGGCATTTCCTTTACTGCTGAGTCCACTTCAGACTGAGTAATTGGCCTTATCAATGCTCTTTTCTGCTCAGATGTGATCATCTTAGGTATGTGTTGGGTGACTTTCTCGATGGCCTCCTCCCTGTTCATATTGGTCTCTGTGAGGAGATCTTGATAGAAGGAGTTGATTTCTTCCGCTATTTGGTCATGATCTCTTATAGGAATGCCTTGATCGTCCTCCAGCTGGGTAATGTGATTGATGTATCAACGATGCGTCATCGCTCTGTGAAATAATTTTGTGTTGCGCTCCCCTTCTTTAAGCCATTGGACCCTGGATTTTTTCCTCCATAGGATCTCTTCTTGTTCCCTACAGGCCTCCAAATCCGCAATTAGTTACTCCTCTTCCTGCACCAAGTTCTGAGTTCATCTCCTTGCTATGAACGTTTGTTGAATTTCTTCAAGTTGGCTCTAAATATCCTTCTTCCTGAGGAGTATGTTTCCAAAAGTGGATTTGTTCCAGCTTTTCAAATGTTGCTTGAAGTTCTTGAGGCACTGTTGGAACTTATACATATGAGTGCCATGATCAATTTCAGCCTCGATCCACCATGTCTTAGCCAGCTGGTGGAAGTTTGGGTGAGTGAGCCAGAACTTTTCAAAGCGGAAAGGCTTGGGCCTAGGGGGGAATACCAGGTCCAGACAGAAGGCGATGGGCCAGTGGTCTGACCCTGTCTTTGGCATTATAATTCCTTCCATGGCCTGGTCACTTTCGAGAAGGGCTTTAGTCACTAGAAAGCGATCTAGCCTACAGGAAACATGTTGGTGCCCTGTTCTTCTATTGGACCAGGTAAAGATTCCATTCCGGGTTTCCATGTCAACCATATTTAATTTCTCTATTAGGGTTTTGAACTTACCGTTGTCCTGCTCCAGCCGTCTTGTTCCTCCTGTTTTTTCCTCCAGCATTAGGATCATATTGAAGTCACCTCCAATGATCCAGTGCGGCATGTGTATGAGGGTTTTAACATATTGAAGGGTTTGCATGAAGCTATCCTTATCTTAGATGGATTACGGGCCATAAACATTTGTGATGGCTCCTTCCTTGGTGGAGGCTACAACTTTGAAGTGAGCCGTTAGAGTACCTTTTGTAGAGAAGGGATGATGCATAGAGACTGTTTGTGGGTTCCAAAGGATGGCTAGTCCTCCTGAGGCACCCACTGAGTCCTGATAGAGGAATTCACCACCTCTCCAGCTATTTCGAAAGATGTTTTTAGCCTCACCACCTTATAGATATAATTAATTTTTACTTTATAGTTTATTTATTAATATTAATATAAAATAGTGTATACAAGTATATATCCATTTTAACTCTAGAGTAAGAAAGATCAATTTCTAGGTACAAACATTTATAATCATAAACAAAATCAAAATTCTAAAATTCCAAATTTACATTTGAAAATATTAAAAATAATATTAAATAAAATTTAAATAATTGTTTATACTATTATTTAAGTAAAAAGTGTTATAACATTATATAAATTACTATAAATCTTGATAAAATGTTATAATATTCTATAAATTATTAAATCTCTTGTTATAAAATCTTATAATATTATATAAATTACTAAATCTCATGTTGCGGTGTCGTGATACACCTTGTCACATCTATTTTATTCTATTATATTTTTATAAGTATATGACTGAATTGTTGGGTGCAAAATGTATATGACGAAAGTGTTGGGTGCAATATGTATATCACGAAACAAGAGGGACATGAAAAATGAAAAATAAAAATAAATACTAATAATCAATTGAATAAAATTTAACAAAAAATTATCACATATTAATAATGAATAAGATATTTAATATTAATATTATAGGATAGATATCATTAATTTTAATTTATAGTTTATTTATTAATACGAATATAAAATAGTATATGCAAGTATATATCCATTTTAACTATGGAGTCAAGAAGAATCAATTTCTAGGTACAAACATTTATTATCATAAACAAGATCAAAATTATAAAATTGCATATTTACATTTAAAAACATTAAAAAGAAAATTGAATAAAATTTAAATAATTGTTTATACTATTCTTTAAATAAAAGTGTTATAGAATTATATAAATTACTATAAATCTTCATTCAATGTTATAATATTATATAAATGACTAAACCTCAGGTTGTTGTGGAACTTGAGTCCACAAACCCGCGAGTCTACCAACCTCACCGTGTCACATCTATTTTATTCTACTACATTTTTATATGTATATGATGAAATTGATGGGTGCAAAATGTATATGATGGAAGTGTTGGGTGCAAGATGTATATCACATAAAGTAGGCTGGACATGAAAGATGAAAAATAAAAATAAATATGAATAATTAATTGAGTAAAATCTAACAAAACATTATAACATATTAATAATGAATACTATATTTAATATTAATATTATAGAATAGATATCATTAATTTTACTTTATAGTTTATTTATTAATATTAATATTAATATAAATAGTATATACAAGTATATATTCATTTTAACTCTACATTCAAGAAGGATCAATTTCTCGGTACAAACCTTTATTATCATAAACAAAATCAAAATTCCAAATTTAAATTTAAAAACATTAAAAATAATATTGAATAAAATTTAAATAATTGTCTATACTATTCTTTAAGTAAACAAGTGTTAAAGTTTTATATAAAGTATTACAAATATTGGTACAATGTTATAATATTCTATAAATTACTAAATCTTGTGTTTATGAAAAATAAAAATAAATATCCCCCGGATGGGGTGGCAGGGCGGGATCTCCCCCCAAACACGCAGCAGCCTTTGGTGGCAGATGACGGGTTCTTAGACATGGAGGCACGTGATATACTCGTGCCTCCCCCCAGAGCTTAAATGCTCCGTAAGCGCACTTCGATGGTTGTTAATGCGCCCATTAACGTAGACAGTCCTCCCTCCGGGCTCCAAATCATGCAATGGTTCGCAATGTTTGTTGTTTGTTGCAGCGAGGTGTTAGCAGAGCAAGCTCTGCAGCAGCTCTGGTCTTTCATCGCTTCAGTTTTTTCTGTACTTGTGATTTTCGTCTACAGCAGTCGGGGCACCATGACGCGCATTCGGGGAAAGCCAAGGCGGGGAGCGCCCTGGAAGCCTCGGCGTCCAGCCATTTCTTGCTCAGCCTCGTCCTCCTTGGACTCCTCCTCTCGCAGTCACCATACCCGCAGCAATTCCGACCATCTCTCCTCCACATCGCTTCATGGGGAGCAGGATCACTCCCTCGCGTGGGCACTGGTACCTTATGTGGTTACTCCCCCCCCTCGTCCTCCTGGCGACCCTCCAGAGCATCCCCCCCACCCCGAGCCCGACCTCCATCACCCCTTTCGCGGCGCAGGTCCTCTTCCCCGGGACGCTGCTACTCCAGAGMAGATGTGGGAAAGTTTGGCGGCACTGTATGATTTGGCGTTTGGCATTCGCCAGGGCGTGGACGACCTGAACTTCCGTCTCCAGGAAACRRATGTCAAGGTCGACACATTCCTCAACACTCTCGCCTCCCTGCAGGACTCCCTGCTCCATAGTCAGCACGAGGACTCTCCAGCCCAGGAACCGAGTGCGACCAGGGGTAAAGCTATGGACGTGGACGTGGACGTAGGAGCTATGGACGTGGACGTGGGAGCAACCTCGGGCAGCAAAGCTGATAATACTATGAACGATGGGGTCCCCTACATAGAAGAGGAGCCGTGGACAGAAGATTTCCAGCCCAAGTGGCCCGAGTACTCTCCGTATGTCTAGCTCATCAGTTAAGATGCAGATACCAAATGTTTATTTTGTCAATTTCCAGTTGTTTATGTTAAAGGTCTTACATGCAATTAGATAAATAAATGAACAACTTGATACTTCTGAGTTCATGGACTGGTTTCCCCTCTGTTGGGGCAGTCCATCTACCTCAGACTGAACATCATGTAATACTCTCTGATACTCTGTTTTTGGGAGGTCTTTAATATATTATACTTACTTACAAAAAAAATAAATAAATAAATAAATATGAATAATTAATTGAATAAAATTTAACAAAACATTATCACATATTAATAATGAATACGCTATTTAATATTAATATTATAGTATAGATATCATTAATTTACTTTATAGTTTATATTTTAATATTAATATAAAATAGTATATACAACTATATATCTAGTTTAACTCTAGAGTCAAGAAGGATAAATTTATAGGTACAAACCTTTATTATTATAAACAAAATCAAAATTCCAAAATTCCAAATTTACATTTAAAAACATTAAAAACAATATTTAATAAAATTTAAATAATTGTTTATAGTATTATTTAAATATTATAATATTCTATAAATTACTAAATCTCATGTTGAGATGGGTTGAACTTGTGATACATAAGCATGACTATAAATGTGAACCCGGTAGAGTTCGCCAACTTCCTCACCATGTCACATCTATTTTATTCTACTCTATTTTTATACTTATATGATGGAATTGTTGGTTGAAAATGTATATGACGGAAGTGTTGGGTGCAATATGTATATCAAGAAACAAGAAGGACATGAAAAATGAAAAATAAAAATAAATATGAATAATTGATTGAATAAAATTGAATAAAACATTATCACATATTAATAATGAAAACCCATATCAATGATTTCTCTCTCTTGGAAGTGCAAAGGCTTTGAAAGTAAGCTAAAAGACGAAGCTATAAAATACCTAAGAAGATTGATCAACCCCTTAATTATCCTCCTTCGGGAAACCAAAATGGAAGCCAAATCCATTATTGAAGCAATAAGGAGACTCTACAAAAATATTGGTGGTACGACAATGAGCTCTCAAGGCGCATCTGGTGGCATTGAAACCCTATGGAATGAGAAAATCTACAGCTCTGAGGTAATTTCCAACAATCAAAACCGGATCCTCATAGTCCTAAAAAACAAAGAAAACAACAATGTCATCATGGTAATAAATATCTATATGCCAAACACCTACATAGATAAATTGGCAGCCTAGACCTCTCTTTTAGATCTACAAAACTCAGTGGATCTCCCCTCTTGTATAGTCAGAGGAGACCTTAACACACACTTCATCCCTGGGGAAAAAAAAGGATGAAGCAAAGTCAGAGACCCTTTCTCTGAAAACTTGGCAGATCTTATGTCGGACTAGGACATGTAGGATATCAAACCAGTCAAAGGGACTTTTACTTCAAATAATAGAAGGGTTGGCCTCTAGCATATCACAACCCGCTTAGATCGCTTCCTTATCAATAGTAACTTCCTTCTCTCCCCTCTAGATATATCCTCCCAAATTATCCCTTCCGCCATCTCATACCACAATCCTATCACTCTCTCCTTCTGCCCTCCATAAAAATTTGCCCCCCTCCCCTTCCATTTCAACCAGCTATGGCTGGAAAGCCCATACATTTTTTCACTTGTTGCTGAAGCCTAGACCATTTCAATATCAGGATCCCCCAAATTTGTCTAGGAAAGTAAGTTAAAGGTCGTTAAGACAACTCTCAAAGATTGGGTTAAATCATCCTATACATCCCCGCATCAAGAGAAGCATGAAAGACTTGAGAAACTCAGACAAATTCAACAAAAAATTGAAACAAACCCTGTAATAGAAGCTTTAATGAATTAGGAAAAAGAAGCGCAACAACATATTCAGGCCACACTACGTAGAGAGGAGGAGCACTGACAACTGAAGTCCAGGAACCTTTGGATAAAGGCTAGAGATTCAAATAATTCATTCTTTCACAGACAAGCCCAATCCCAAAGGAAAAAAAACACTGTCACAATAATCACCTCAAGTACGGGACAACAAATTGACAACTATGACGAGATAAAAGCAGAACTAGCCTTCCAATACTACAACATTCTTTATCAACAAACAAGGGAGGAACCAATGCAAGAGGAGGTTAACATCCTATTAGCGAACATCCCGAGCTTGGTCTCTGATGTAGAAAACAACCAATTAACACAAGAAATCACCGAGGAAGAAATGTGCAAAGCTGCATGGAGCCTTGAGCCTGACAAATCCCCGGGGCCCGATGGGTTTCCCATTAGATTCTTTCGACATTTGTGGGATCTCATCAAAAGGGACCTGAAAAAAATGCTAAATTACACTCTGTGCAAATAGAAAATTGGAGGTGCCACCAATTCCACTTTTCTGGCTCTCATTCACAAAGATTCCAATACCTCAAATTTCACCTATTTCTGTCCAATCTCGCTTTGCAATTCCTCCTACAAAATCCTTACCAAAATAATTGCAAATCACCTCAATCCCCTTCTTATCAATTTAATCTCTGAAAAACATATCAACTTGCTAAGGGACAAGAAGATAACAGACAACATTGTTTTGGTACAAAAATCCATCCACTCCTGCAAGAAAACAAAAACTCCTGGAATGGTTGTAAAGCTAGACATGGCAAATGCCTTTGACAGAGTAAAACACAGATTCCTCCTATTAGTTTTAAAGGATCATGGATTCTCGGAACACTTCATTAATTGGCTCAAATCCTGTATCAGCAACCCCTGGATCTCTCCCCTTCTCAATCAATGACCAACTAGATTTTTCAAAGAAAGCAGGGGCCTATGTCAGGGATTCCCTCTCTCTCCCTCCCTCTATATCCTCCTTATAGACTCCTTTAGCTACAAACTAGAAGTGAAAAGAAGATCAGGAAAACTCCCAGGCCTGCACATAATGAGAGGGGTTAAAGACATGAACCATTCCCAATTTGTTGATGACACCCTTTTGTTAGGAGCATCGACAATTCGTACTTCTAGTCGCTTCCAAAAGATTCTCAGTTCTTTCCTTACATCTTTAGGAGGCAAGTTGAATACTCTCAAGTGTAGAATCTATGGATGGCATGTCCCAGGACATATAAAAGAACAAATCGCTAGAATTTTTTATTTGCCCATTATTGCCGCCTGGAACCACTTGAAATATCTAGGAATGCCCATCTTTCTCAATCGTTATAGCTCTACCACCTGGCTTTGTATAGTGGATAAAATCATAGCAAGGATCTAGAGTTGGGGTGGTCAATGGCTAAATCCTGCAGGAAAAATAGTCTTAATCAAATTAGTCCTTTCCTCTCTTTCAATTTTCCAATGTTCAGGACTCTTAGCACCTAAAAACATTCTAGAGAAAATTTGCAAAACCATAAGAAGTTTCCTCTAGGCAGGAGGCAAGACGAATACAAAGAAATTTCACCTCATAAATTGGAAGAAGATATGTCAACCTTACAACAGAGAAGGCCTGGAAATCAAGGACCCAACCATCATGACCTTATCTATGGGAGAAAAATTAGCTTGGCGGCTCATAACAAGAAACTCAGACTAGTGGAAGGGAGCCATAGTCAAAAAATATTTCCAATCTCCCAGACTCAGATGACTAGAGGGGTCAATCCCTGCTATTTCAATATCTCTGATTTGGCATCTCCTCAAAAGTGTTGCACCAATTTTCCAGGAAAAACTTTCTTGGGCCCTTGGAAATGGAGATACAATAAACATATGGACAGACTGTATCCTCAATCGCGATCCTCTAAACTCCTTAGAGGTTCTGCAACCTATCAAAGATTGGTTTTGTGAAAACGAATTGCATAATGTAACAACCCTAGTTAAATAGTTCATAGGATTTTTTAAGTATAATTAATTAGATAATTAATTGTCCTAATATGATTTTAATTATACAATGATTAGTATTAATAATATTAATAATTTATTTATTTATTAATTAATTGTTTGTAAATTTTGATTGATTGATTAATTAATTAATTGATTACATATCACATTCAACGACATAGGTAACAAATTTAAGGGGCTTAATAACTTTAATTTATTTAATTAAATACTTTACGTATAAGGGGGATAAGATATTAATGAAGGGGATAAGATATTAAAGAAGGGGATAAGATAATAATGAAGGGGATAAGATAATAAAGAAGGGGGATAGGATAATAAAGGAGGATATAAGGAAATTAATGAGGGGGAGGAGAGTTGGTGAAGGGGGATATGATGGGGAGGAGTCTTACATGGAAGAGTCTTATGGGGAGGATGATTTTGGAGGGGGGAAGCATTTTGAGGGGGACCGGATTTTTGTTTGGATATTTTTCTAGTGTGGGAGTTTTGATATAGGGAGTTTTTGGGTGAACCATCGCAGGGGGCACCGGGTTGCTAGGGGTTTTGGGCACGGAGGCCAGGATATCCTTACGGTATCCTAGAGCTAGGGAGTTGAACAGGATGTTCCTAGCTGGCAGGGAGGAAAACTCGGTTTTGGGCAGTGTTTAGCACAGTTTCAACTTCAGCTTGGACCAACAGAGATCGGGGTTAGCATCAGGAAGATGTAATTTATTTTATGTATTTTGTTTTATGTATTATAAGGAATATGCAGTGTTATGTCGTTGTTTGTAACTGAATTAGGATTAGTTCATAAATGTTAATTAAGATGAACGGTTATATGATGATTATGATGTTATGAAATGTTAGGATAGCATTTTCTTAAAATAAATCTTTGATTTTTTGGTTTTAAAAGGCTCCATGGAGCAGAACCTTACACATGTTATCAGAGCCCTCGTTCAAAATATGGAGCCAAGGGCCTACCCACTTACCTAAACCCTCAATTAGATATAAATATGGGCCTGAGGGCCAAACTCCAACTCCAACTCCAGATCCACCTAACCTGCAAGCCAAAAACACAAATTTTTATTTTATTTTTACACAGATCTATATATAAACAATATGCCCAATTGAAAAGATATAATATTATACATTTTGAAAGTAACATATATATATATATATATATATATATATATAACACAAGAAAAACCTTTGGGACTGATATTAAATCTTCATGTCCGCACAAGTTAAGCTCCCAGAGTTTCAATAGTATCGATGTTGGCCACTTTGCCTTTGTGTTAGTGCCAAGAACAACATCTACACTGACACTAGTTGTTTGATAAAATAACACATCATCTTCTTGCCTTGATGCAGCTTCAAACTCCTCATTTTCAGTGCCCTAGAGAAAGTGAGCATACAAAATCAGGCTCCATATAGATATCAACCATGCCTAGAAACCTTATCAAACATCGACCCAAATAAACTAAAACAAAATTAGAATCATTCATTTGCAGTTGTCCTTAATGTATCCACTTAAGTACTTAAAAACAAGCCTAAAATCTTGGTTAATGGATATGATCACGTTGGCAACTTCATATTCAAAAAGAATCGTTGTGTTTGAAACCTGATAAAGAGAATGACAGTCTGAAATTTAATGAGTACTACCAAAACAATATTTTTTCCAGAAGAACAAAACTATGATACCTAGTACTTTAGCACATAAAGATATAGCCCCACATCTAGAAATGAAATTCATGTTATATTTAGACCAAGTACAACAATGCCCGAATTTATCTGATCTTATGCAAAATATTTCATAGATAGAGCTGCCAATTAGGAATATACAAATAACAATAGTGAGTGACATAAGACTAGAACGTGTACCTTGACAATTTTTCCTGAAGCAAATTTAATCCTCCCCCCTAAGTAGTAGCCACTAGATTCTGGTCCTAAGGAAGGCGAGTTTAGATTGTAGGATTCCTTTGGCACTGGAAAAGAAAAGCGTAGGGTTGCAAAGGACCACCTTTTGAATCTGGGCAGGGGTGGTCAAACCACAGCCATTTAACAACTCCAGGACTTCTACATTGCACAACATGTCTGGAGCCAAAGCAGGTTAGCAACCACATGCACATCACAAATCGAAACCCGAGACCAAGCGCCAAAGCCACTTGCAGGAGGAGCCGACGAACAGACTTCTACATTACACAATGCATCTGAAGCCAACACGGGTTAGAAACCACATGTACATCACAAATCGAAACCCGAGACCAAGCACCAAACCACAAGGAATGTGTCAAAGTGCACTATGCATCAAGTCAATGCTAAAACCAAGAGCCAAGCTCACAAGAACGTGCACCGGGTGAAGCACATGTAACAGAACACAAGTCCACAGAGACCGAGCACAGAAGCGCAAACAATTAGGCCAATTCACATGAACGAGAAGCCAAAAAGGGGGTGCACAATAGTCAAACCTGTCCAACGCACCAACGAACAACTCCATGCGACCTGCAACCACATACATAGCCATCAAAAATTGTTATAAAAAAAAATATATAATAACAAAAATAAATTATTTGGCCTAATATCCAATCTCCAGTTAAAGCACCGAGCTAAGAACCTGCAATACAACACCAACGAGTGCCTGTCATCAGCCAGTGCAACGGACAACCCCGAGAACCCCTGTTCGATTCCCACTTGCCTCCTACCAACATTGTTGGTGCTCCCGTTATGATTTCCACACAAGTTATCCAAGACCGAGCACCCAAGCACCAAGAATCAAGACATAGGGAGGAGGATCTCACAAGTGGGCTCAAAAGGCGTGCACTACAAAACAAAAGAACCAACGATTCAAGCAAGCCAAGTGCCAAGCTCAACTACACTCCATATATCTCATCGAATAACTTAGGAGAGCTTCGGCACATATAAAGGACATACAACCCAAGCACAATCGTCGAACACCAGTGCACAAATCATTCACCAAGCAACAATACAAGCCATCACCTAACAAACGAGGAGGAGAAGCCATGAGAGAAGGCCATGGTGGTCGACTGCGTAACCAAAAACCTCACAAGAAGAAATAATAAGGAAAAGAACAATTAGGGTTAAGGAATACTTTAGGTTTTTGGTACTGAGAGCTAGGGGCGAGGCACGTGGCCCTCATGCCAGAAGCCTGACCTTAAAGGCTTCCAGTGAGTGCCTCATTCGCATCAAGTTGTTAAGCACAGTAAACTCTCGCTGAATTGAAAGCAAGAATTTTTGTTTCGTAATATTAATTATGGTTTTATTAATTTATTTAAAAGTATTAATACTATTATGTAAATTTAAATTATTTAAATTAAATAATTTAAATAATTATGAGTTTTAATTTAATTTAAGGTAAGTAAATAATTTAATTACTTTAATTTAATTAAATAAAAAGATAAGAATTAAATATAAATATAAATTAAATTAAATTAAAAGATTAGTGATATATAAGTTTTAAATTTAATAATATATATGGTAAGATTAATATGATAATTAAAATTAATTGACTTATTTGTCGTAATGATTTAGGGGTAAACTAGGTAAGTAAATTAACATTATAAATTTATCATGTTAATAGTAGGTTTGAAACTTATGTCATTAATCATGTGATTAATGAATGTAATAGGGTTAAGTATAAATTTTAGAGGTCCATGGGTTTTGAACCCACGACCACCACCAAGCCCAAGCCTTAAGAAATGACCAAACACCAATGCACCACACATATCACTTTTACAAAATAAATTAACATATAAATAATTTAATTATCAATAGTAGAAAGGTACTACCCGGAAGAATAATCTCCGATTATCCAAGCGTCAAGCTCAGGAGACCTTACACACAACTCATCGAGCCAATCGCCGAGCCTTCCATTCCATTGCACCAATCAAAGCCAAGCGCTAAGATCCAATGCCTGAAAACCACTTTACAATCCTCAAGACTCACACCTGTAGTGACCGAGACACACAATTCAATGCATATGTACAACGCGCCAAAGAGAGCCCACGAGTCAAGCATTGAAGGATAATTAGTTGAAAGCGAAAAGTTAAAGGACTTAGACTAGGACAAGTGGAAAGGAGGTGACATACACACTAGGAAAGTAAGCTAGAGGAATTGGTGAGTATGGCGCAAGGCTAGCATAGCTACCAGGCAAGGAAGTCAATAGTTTTCTTAGGTAAAGAAATCAATCTTAGATTCTTTATCCCTAACCTAGCCAATCCCCTAAAGAGAGTAATGTTTGTTTACAGACAAGTAAAAGAAACTTATGCCTAATCCTGTTTTCTAGTTTAAGTAGCACCAATTTGAAACGTCCTTGAACTCACCCTGACAACCTTGGTTGATGCAGGTTAAATCATACAAGGTGGTTAGGACTTAAGGGAATTGAGGCAGGGGATCATCGTCACAGGCACCACCAACACCGCCAGTGCCACCACCACCATCGTCGGAACTAGCTCTCATATTGTGTTTGTTGGAGGCCATAAATGAAACTTTAAAGGGGTGACAAGCAGCAAGGACCGAGGTGGAACCCCCACCATCTAGAATGGGTAATCCAGAAGCATCGAGGGATTCAGAGGGAGGAATTGCAGAAGATCAAACTTTTGGAGTTTGTCGGGGGTCGCACCAATGAACGCGCGGAAACATGGTTGGAAGGCATCACAAGGTGTTTTTCTTTAAGGGACTTTGCGTCCAACTCAAAGGTGAAGATAGAAATTTTTCAGTTAAGAGACAGTTCCTTGAACTGGTGGGGTAACCTAGAAAGATAACTGCATCTTACCCCAGACACAGTATCTTGGGAACTTTTCGAGGAGAGGTTCCGAAGGAAATATTTTCCAGCCTACTATGAGGAACAACAAGTAGGAGCGTTTCATGCCTTATTACAGGGAAACAAGACCGTAGAAGAGTATGCGATTAGATTTATGGAATTGGTCAAGTATGTTTAATACATGGATAATGACCAATGACAGGAAAAACACTTCGTCTATGGGCTAAACCCTAAGATCAGAGCTATGGTGCGGATTTGGAAACCGTCTTCAGTAGCAGAAGTAGTGGAAAATGCACGTTACGCAGAGGAACACATGAACTTGAATGGAGGTACGAGGTCGACCTTTCTGCATCGTCCAGGATTCATGGGGAAGGCCCCTGGGACATTTCCCAGGGGTGGGGTCTCAAGGCCACCTCCCTATGGTAAGAAAGTCACACCAAGGACAGTAACTATAGGGATTTCAATGGCAGCGAGTGCAACATCTCATTCTTCACCAATGACGTAGACAGGTCTACGACCATCTCAGGGAACAACTAGTAGGGGAAAGGGTTCTAGGGGAAGGAACTCATTTCAAAGATAGTCACATAACAGTGCGCAGTTTCAATCTCGTGTTACCTGTTGGGTATGTGGGGGACCCCATTACCAGCGTGACTACCCAGAGTTACAATCAGGATTCGCGCATAGAGAAGGGAAGGCCCCGATGGGAAGAGCAAGTAGAAGCCACCATATTTACGCAGCGGTTAATAATCGCCAGGCCGAACATCAATCCACGGTGGTGGAGTCATTAGGTATGATAAATCATATCAATGTTAATATTCTATTTGATTCTGGTGCGACAGATAGTTTCATTTCACCATCTGCATTAGAAAAGAGTGGGTTGGTAGCCTACGAGCATGGTGACTTTAAACAAGTCGAGATGGCTTCGGGGGAAAAACAAGTGGTAGGACCTAGTGTTAATAATTGTATAGTAAACCTGGGAGTATGTACTACCAGGTTGAAGGTATATGTCACTGCTCTCAGGGCGTATGACCTAATCATTGGAATGGGTTGGTTAGAAGCTCATCAAGCTTGGGTTGATTGTTTCACAAAAAGGGTGCTATGTGTAGACGACGAAGGAAGGCCAGTAGAGATCCAGGGTGTACGGAGAAAAGTGTCATTATGATTTATCTCAACTATAAAGGTTAAACGATGCTTGAGGCAAGGGTGTCGACTGTATGTAGTGCAAGCAATGAATGAAAGGAAGGGACCCTCATTAGATCATTACTCGGTATTGTCAGAATTTAAGGATGTTTTTCCGAATGAGTTACCAGGGTTACCTCTTGAGAGGGAGCTTGATTTTACTATTGAGATAAAACCTGGTGCAGAACCAATTTATAAGACCCCGCATCGGATGACAGCACCAGAACTTTGTGAGTTGCAAATGTAGTTGAAGGAGTTGTTAGACTTAAGGCTAATAAGGCCCAGTGTTTCACCTTGGGGTGCACCAGTAATTTTTGTAAAGAAGAAGGATGGATCCTTACGACTCTGTATAGACTATAGGGACTTGAATCATGCTACAGTGAAAAATAGGTACCCAATGCCATGAATAAATGACCTCTTCGTTCAGATGAAAGGAGCAGTGATATTCTCAAAGATCGATTTGCGATCAGGGTATCATCAGTTAAGGATTAAGGAGGGCGATATCCCTAAAACTGCCTTTCGAACTCAGTTTGGACATTATGAGTTTGTCGTAGTACCTTTCGAATTGACTAATGTGCCAGAAGTATTCATGAGTCTCATGAACAACGTATTCTAGAAGTACTTAGACCGTTTTGTACAAGTCTTTCTAGATGACATCCTCATTTATTCCAAGAATGAAAGAGAACATGAGGAACACTTACGAGTAGTTTTGTCTTGCATTAGAGAGAAAAAATTATATGGGAAGTTGTCAAAGTGTTCCTTCTTCTAAAAAGAGATTCACTATTTAGTTCATATCATTTCCGGCAAAGGAATCTTTGTGGACCCAGAAAAGGTAAAGGCCATTATGGAGTGGCCAGTGCTAAAAAATGCCCATGAGGTGAGAAGATTCATGGGGCTAGTAGGTTATTATCAGAGATTTGTGGAGGGATTCTCCAAAATAGAAAAACCCATCACCACCTTGCAGCGCAAGGGGGTCAGGTATGAATGGACAGAAAAATGCGGTTATGCATTCATTGAGCTTAAGAGGTTACTAACTAGTGCGTCAATTCTACGAGTGTCGAATATGGAAAAGGACTTCACAGTCTACACAGATGCCTTGAAGCAAGGGTTGGGGGCCACGCTAATGCAGGATGGAGGAGTGATAACTTATGCATCAAGGAAGTTGAAGAAACAGAAAGAGCTATACGCAACTCATGATTCAGAGTTGGCAGCTATAATGCTGGCTCCAAAACTTTGGAGGCACTATCTTGTGGGGCGAAACTTTGAGCTCAAAACGAACCATCAAAGTTTAAAAAATCTCTTCACTCAAAGATATCTGAATGTTAGGCAAAGGTGATGGAGTGAGTTTATGAGTGAGTATGATTTTGGTATTTCTTACATCAAGGAGAAGTAAAATGTGGTCGCAGATGCCTTGAGCATGAGACCACGTATCTTCTCCTTGATACCCTTAAAAGTCAATCTGAGGGAACATGTGTTGATGCAAATCCAAGGAGATAGTTGGTATTTAGAGGTTACTTCAAACCTCTAGAGAAGGAGGCAATTAGATCCAAAGTATGAAGGATATAGTCTGGAAGCAGACGGACTGTTAAGATATCAGGGAAGGATGTACATCCCTGAAAGTGAGGATATTCGAAGAATCATATTGAAGGAATCCCATAGAGCACTTTATTGTGCACATCTGGGTGTGAAGAAGATGTATGCAGACATGAGGAAGCTCTTCTTCTAGGTAGGCTTGAAGCACGATGTGGTACATTTCATCGCCAAGTGCCTAGAGTGTCAACAAGTGAAAGCCAACCACCATCACCCGGTAGGCCTCCTACAACCACAAGATGTTCCTATATCCAAATGGGAAGTCATTTCTATGGATTTTGTTGTGGCATTGCTACTCACATCTCATAGACACAAAGCCATTCTTGTGATAGTGGATATGTTAACCAAGAGTGCTCATTTTATTCTGGTTAGAGACACTTATGATGTCACTGACGTGGAACATGTGTTTGTAAGTGATGTTATCCATTTGCACGGGATACCTAAGAAGATCATTTCAAATAGGGACTCCACATTCACTTCTAGGTTTTAGATGAGTTTGCAGTCAGTGTTGGGGAATCAGTTGAAATTAAGCACAGCTTATCATCCTGAAACACATGGGCAAACCAAAAGGGTAAATCAAGTCATGGAAGACATGCTTAGGATGTATGTCATGGATAATCAAACCTAGTGGGAGAATTACCTACCTTTGGTAGAGTTTGCTTACAATAATAGTTTTCATAGCTCCATCGGAATGCCACCCTATGAAGATCTGTATGGAAGGTCGTGCATAAAGTCGTTGAGTTGGGATAGACTAGAATACCGAGTAACAGTTGGGCCATAATTGATTCAAGAGATGGAGGAACAGGTGATTCAGATTAGGCAGAGACTAAAGGAAGCACAGGATAGGCAGAAAAGTTATGTGGATGCACACATGACTGACCGAAGTTATGAAGTGGGAGACCAAGTTTTCATTCGTATCAGGCCTAATAAAAGTACCATACAGTTCAGGAAGGGGACAAAGTTCTCACCTCGATTTATAGGACCGTTCAAAATCCAAGAGAAAATTGGACCCATTTCCTATCGTCTCGTACTGCCACCCCACTTGCATAAAACTCATAAGGTTTTTCATGTATCTGTTTTACATCATTATGTTGCTGACAAATCACATAAACTAAATTGGAAGGAATTGCAGGTATCGGACGTGGGAACCCTCACGGTAGAACTATTACGCATATTGTACCGTAGATTTTGACATCTCAGAAACCGTCTGATAGACCAAGTTAAGGTCCAATGGGACAAGTATAGTCCAGGATCTGCTACTTGGGAAGACACCGAGACACTACGACGAGACTATCCCTCACTTTTTTTACCACCTCGAGAATATTTTTCTCGAAGGTGGGGTGTATGTAACACCACCGTTTGACTTAGACAACCAGGATTACCTGAGGCCTATATACTTTATTTTCTAGTCACAGTGAAACTATTAAATGATACACTTAAACTTTTAAGACATATGAACCATTATGAATGTTTAAATGTTATTAATGATGATGAATATAATTTGATCTACTATGTGAATGCAAATTTTATGAATGTTTAAATGTTATTGATGATGATGGATATAATGCGATCCACACTATGAATGTAAATTTTACGAATGTTTAAATGTTATTGATGATGTTGGATATGATGCAATCTATTTGATGAATGATAATTTTATGAATGGGTGTCAAAATTGAATTATAGGACATTAGGAGATCTATTTCTAACTTGAAAACTTTGATGTTAAGTTGTCAGTACAAGGATACTGAATTGAAATGATGATAGTATGCAATTACATGATGATAATGCATAGAAATGTATGATTTTGTGTTACAGTCTAATCTGCAGGTTATGGGCTATGAAATAGCCAAGGGATAAGGATGATGAAAGTGGATATCATGACCACTATCCGAGAAACATTATGGTACAAATATTTGTATGTGAAATTATATTGGTGTAATGTCCCCCACCTCTTAGAGAGGTAATGAGGAGACTCAGTGGCCTGGGCACCCCCACTAGGTCATAGTCTCACACTGAAGGGGGGAAAAGTCAAGAAGTTAAAAGTTATATTTTTAAGTTGACTTAAGAAAGGAAA